>JAPYZJ010000061.1:0-207795 GCA_030522765.1 Ophioninae sp. B BG-2022a
CAGTTTTAACGTACCTACCCTCCAATATTAGTGATTGATTATTAGCGTTGCATGTCTTCTTACCAACAACAGTCAAATAATTATGTTTGTTATAAAAAAATAACACCTACCTTAATTTTTAGTGCTGTACCTGATAAGGTACAGCAGCTCCAAATGAGTTAAGCTTCACGATTCAAATCACGTGGTATGCGTATATTTTTTCTCAACGGCTTTTGCCAAATAGTTTTTGAGTTTCGTCGTGCACGCTCTTGTCGAACAGACTGTAAAGAGTCTCGATACCTCGATATACAAAAACGTTAATTCGAAATAAAAATTCAAATAAAATATAAGTAAATATATAGCTATTTCCCTTTTCCACACTTTTTCCAACGATCGTGGAAAATTTAGTGGACTCCAAAAAATCTCTTTTTTTTTTTCTTCAACCATATATGTGAAAATGAATTCGCAGTGGGCCGGACTCGATGCCTATGCCTCGTCTACTCTTATGTGTACCAGAAGCTTTTTCTTTACTTTTTTTTTTCTCTTCGCGCTTTTTCGTCGGGACGAACGTAAAACGAATACAGAGCGCTCTTTCTCTCGGACGTAGCGGGAAAAATGAAAGCGGTGACGAGTGAAATATCGTCGTGGAAAAACGTCCGTGTAATACAAAGAGCTAGCTGTCTCAGTACAAAGCGTTTCACAGTGGATGCTGTGCGTATGTGTATATGAGAGAGAGACAAGGAAATCGAATGATAGGAACGACAAAAAATCATGATATGGAAGGGTCCGTTGGTACAGAGTTTTTTAAAAATGGCGATAGATAGTGGTAGAAAATAATAGACTGACAATTATTAACCAAATAATTGTGAATCAAATGAATAATTAATTGGTTAATAATTAATAGCAAATTGATAATTATCAACCAAAGGAATATGCCTTTCAGATGCCTTTTGGCTAAAAATTGTCAGTCTATTATTTTATATCAATATTTATTCTATATATATATATTTACATTTAATAAATACTAGGTCTGCAAATAAAAATAAATCGATCAATTAATTCAATAATTTCCAATTATTCTTCTATTTATCGTATGCTACTAGAATTTAAAAAATCGTGATACATTTATTTTTCCCTTATTTCTAACAGCAACAAATCTACAGACAAAAATACGATAACAAGTAAAATGTTCGTCCAAATGAAAACCGTGAAATCCTGAAAATAAAAAAACAATAAAAACAAAAGAACGTTTATTGTATATTTTTTCACATTTCTAAAATGTGAAATGAAAAGCATCCTGGAAGTAACGAGACTCCGATGCGAATAGATTTCATACTAAATATACGTATACGTATATTGTATGTGCGTGTACGAGAATGAACGAGACATGAAACGTGCCCAAAGCGAAAGACAAACGAGGCATAATCAATCGGAAAATCGACCAGCTATGTATCCGATGTGCCCTCGGGATGAAGGGAGCAGCAAAAGGAAAACGTCCGGTTCGCATATTTGCCTTCAATTTGTTCAATGAATTAACGATATTTGTGACGTGCAAACGAGATCCCTTATTGTCCATTGGAAAACGATTCCACCAGTATGGAATTCTCATTTTGTAAAATTATCGGATATTGTTATTATTATTGTTCTATAAAATTATCGATTATTAAAAACCAATAAAAATGTTATTAATTATTATTCTGTAAGAAAATCGATATTTCCTTTCTAAAAATATCCTTATTCTAATTATTATTTATCCAACTATGGTAACCTTTCAGCTTTTATTAAAAACAATCGATTATAATTACCGCTGTTAATAGTTTATCCAACTTTTGTAATCTTGAAAAATTTTGCGATTGGTTAGTTTTTTTTTTCGTAATTAAAGATATTTTTGAATAAAATGAGCTAGAAATACCGTGGTTTACTGGCGATTAAAATTCAGTCGGTGGAAGTCCCAAGCTATCCGAGAGTTTTCGGACTCGTGTGTGCATGCTCCATTCCAAAAGAATCAGAAAGATGGTAAAAGAGGTGGGGAGTACGAAGTTCTCTCGTAGCCGGAAACGTGCCAAGAAGACGACGACAACGACGCCGAGGAACGCGAAGAAGAAGGCAGCGAAAGAGAATCTGAGGGCAAAGAAGGTGGGCAGGAGGGGGGGGGGGGGTTGAGCAGGATGTGTCGAGAACGAGAGCTTGGCGTGCGAAATTTATGCCACTTGAGCTTTTCCGTCCAGCTGGCGTTTTCCTACGGAGCGTGACGAGCTGTGTTTCTTCGTTGTTGTCTTGTGTACATGCATCAAAATGTTTTTTTTTGCGAAGCTTTGCATACGTCGATACGTCGAGCAGGTTGTTCCGTGTTGCGTTTGTTCAAAAGTCAAAAAAAAGAAGAAAACAAAATATAGAAGGATACGATTTTCCTTGTAGACTTTTCCAGATTGTTTATTTCTATTTTTATTTTATTTTACGGAACCATCGCGTGATTTCGCAAACAGGCAAAAATTGTCGATTCAGAGACGCGGAAATACGTCGAAATATGGGAGAAAAGATTGCGCTGGTTCTTCGCTGAACTGTGCTAGAAAAAGGAAAATAAAGAAAATAAATAAAGTGAACGTTTCTTACGTTTTTGTATTCGCAATTACGAGGAGCTGATTTTCCACGATGGAGAGAAAGGCTATGGGAGTTGGGAGTGCGCGAGGGATGCAGGGTAGTAATTCCTTCGTTAACGATAGTTGGTGATGAATCAAGGAAGACAGATTGCGGGATAGGGAATCCCTCGTTAGTGTATTCAATTAAGCGACGAGACGATACCAAACCGGTTCAAGCGGCAATGGAATTTTCCGTCTCGTTTCTATTTCTCTTTCTACCCTTCGAGAAGGAAAACGGAAGCAAAGACTTCAGCGAAATCCGTTTCGCCGTTGGAATAAAGTTGGTGGAAAGAAGGAGGAAGAGAAATACTGTGGGAAAGAGGTAAAGACGATAAATGGAAAAACGAAAAAAAAAAGACGTTTGCGACCGTGAAGACGACTAGGATACCTTCCAGTTCCAAAGTTTCTCTTCCAGCTATTCTTCAAGAGTCTGTGTCGCGACTCTCGAAGCGTTCCAGTTCCAGATTCGTCTTTGTAATCCGTCCTCGTAATTAACTTTACGTAAGCAACAGAGTCTTCGAAATAACATTTTCGTAAATATACTTGAGTAAAGGTCATATCAGGAATCATTCGGGTTTTAAATTAACGAATCTCTTCGGTTAAGAAATATTCTTACAACCGGATGTCCTCGTTGCCAAAAATATCCAGATGTAAAAGACGTAAAATATCTTTCCACCAGACGTCAATAGTGACATCTATGTATGGATTGTACATAGTGTATTCTCATTTATATATACGTATATGTGTACGAGTCTGTGTGGGAAAAGCCGAGACAAGACTATTCCGAAACCTTTCAACTTCCTTCGTGCTCGGCATTGCTTGAGCTACTCGATACTTTTGGAACTGGCAAAACTGCCACGCAGAGGCCAGAATTAAGAGTTGGCATTTCAGAAGTCTTACAACAGAGATGGGCAGAGAATAAGAGAAAATGAAAAGAAGAACAGGGTGTGAGATAAATTCGACTGCCAAAATGGTAAAAAAAAACAACGGTTCGAAGAACTTTAGATGGAAGGACGTAGAAACGATAAAGTTTCGAGTTTGGTGAAGATCAGTCTGTTCGACAAGAACGTACACGACGAAACTCTAAAACAATTTTCAAAAAACTATTTAAAAGGAAATTCATTTTAATACAGTAAATTAATAAATTGATGAATTTAGACGGTTAATTAAAGTGAATTAATAAATCAGAAATGTTAATAATAAACAATCAATATTTCTAAATCCTGATTCTTTATTATTGATAAACGACTCAGTCGTTTCGAGTTTTGAAAAAAGGAAAAATACAACGAAAGAAGAGAGGCCAAACGAAACAGAAAAGGTCGTTCTTCTTTTTAATCTACAATAAAACGACGTTATTCTGTTCTTTTGTTTTTTTTTTTTTTGGTTTTTGAACTACACATAATTGTGACTTCTGTGGGATTAAAAAAAAAAGTTGCTTCTGTGTTTTCATTAGGACTAATTAAAATTTCCTTTCCGGCTAGTAAAAATTCTTTTTTAACGTGGGTTTTTTTAAAAATTGGCTAATAGCTAATAAACATTGTGGCTAATAAAAAATTTTAACGTGGGACTTTAAATTTTTAAAAATCTTAAAGACCACATTTCGGTTTACCAATCTGTCACGTCATTCTACGGAAAACGTACGTATAAAATGTGCTGGTTAGAGAAAATGAAAAATTACATAATATTAATAGATAAAAAAAATATAGAAGTTTATTCGAAACGAATTAAAAAAATCGTAAATATCAAAACTCCAACGAGATGCCACAGGAAGGACAGACTATTGTAGGTTAAAAAGAAGAACGACCCAACTTCGGAATGCCATGAAAAGCACTCGAAGAATCAAACCTCATGAAAATATGAAGGACGTAGAAACGACAGAGACGTGAAAAACTAAAAAGCACACAACAGTAGACACGCCATAGACGAAGAAGAGAAACATGGAGTACAAAGGGTGAAAAGATTAAGGGACGCAAAATAAGGCAAGGAATGAAAATGGATAAAAAGACGAAGAAGTCTGTTGACGTTCGCGCACCCGGAAAAGCTCTGTCAGAACTCCGAGTTGTATGTGTGTGTCGTTTGGGATGGAGGAAGATGGGAAAGGAGGCATTTTGAAGCTCTCGACGAGAAGTTGCACGCCCAGGAGAACAAGATGACGACGGAGCAACTATGCGGGCCGGGAACACCAGAGGGAAAATCTCCCACTTGTAGCTCCCACATATTTACTCCAATCTTACCGACGAGAACGCAACATGGCAAGGCAAGAGGTGAGAGTATATTTGCTACACTTCCGCATAGAGTTAAATCTCGAGCGATGCTTGCACTCGACTATTCTTTTCTACCTCCTCCTCCTTATGCGAAATTATTTCTAAAAAATCTTTGATTAAGAGATTCCTAATATTCTCGCATAATAATCGGCAATTAAGGGATTTTTAAATTTAATTAGAAACACACCAAATTTGAAATTTAATGTGCAAGTTTCAATTTATGTAAATTAATTAATGAAAATAGTGAAATGTTCGAGTAATGTAAATAACGAAATGTTTAATTAATGCAAATAACGAAATGTTCAATTAATGTGAATAACGAAATATTCAATTAGTGTAAATAACGACAATTCTTTTCTTGCTACCTCCCCCCCTCTTTATGCAGCATCCTCTATAAAAAATCTTTGATTAAGATATTCTTAATATTCTCGCAATAATAATTGGCAATTAACGAATTTTCCAATTTAATTAGAAACACACCAAATTTGAAATTTAATGTTCAAGTTTCTATTTATGTAAATTAATTAATGAAAATAGTGAAATGTTCGAGTAATGTAAATAACGAAATGTTCAATTAATGTAAATAACGAAATGTTCAATTAATGTGAATAACGAAATGTTCAATTAATGTAAACAACGAAATGTTCAATTTATGTAAATAACGAAATGTTCAATTAATGTAAATAACGAAATGTTCTATTAATGTAAATAACGAAATATGCAATTAGCGTAAATAACGAAAATTCTTCTCTTGCTGCCTCTCCCCCGCCTCTCTTCATGCAGCATCCTCTATAAAAAATCTTCGATTCCTAATATTCTCCTAATATTATCGCATAATAATTGATAATTAAAACATTTCCTTATATCTTCCTTAGATCTTCCTAATATTCTCGTATAATAATTGATAATTAACACATTTTCAAATGTAATTCGAAACACACAAAATTTTTTATTTAATTTTCACGTTCGAATTTATGTAAATTCATCAATGTTAATAACAAAACGTTTAATTAATGTATATTTTTATATATAATGTTTAATTGATGCAATTTTTTCGTTGTTAATTATAATGACGGAAATTCTTTTAAATTCGATTTTTTTGCGTTTCAATTATTTTCCGATGTAATTATTATATAGATTTATGGTGTAAACAACGAATGAGGATTTATATAAAAGTTCGGTAGAGCTTCGATGTGGAAAACCAAATATTGATCACCAGAAAAGTATTACTTTTAAAAAAGAAAACTGCAATATCCCAAAACGAACATGATTGAGACTGAATGAAATTCGTAATGAAATATCTTCAATCCTTAATCACTATTAGCAATTAAGCCCATAAAAAATATGAAGTATTCCTTTTACTTTTCGGTATTTTTTTTTAGTTGCACGAAACTAAAAAGTCGAATTTCGAAGGACGTTATCGCAGACCCAAAAATCTTAACCAGAATTTCATAAAAATGAAATCCTCTCGTCACGTAGCTCCGTCTCTCCTCTGGAAAACTACGGACGATCCTCATCAAGTCCAGTCTGTCCTTCGCTCCACGATATAAAGAGAAAGATAAAAAAAAGAAAAAAGAAACAAAAAAAAATACGTCTCAGCGCAAGGAGAATCGGGAAGGAAAATTCGCAAGATCGAATTAACGTGGGCACTCACCGCAACCCTCGACGTTTTTCGACCAAAAAAAAAAACCAGATCCGTGATTTTTTTCGCGCACTCAGAGATTTTAATAAAAGAGGGTAGTTCACGTGGGGTTGAGCGAAAAAAAAATGTATCGGTCCCCTTTTTCAAGCTCATCTTCTGACCAAGGTGTTTTAGGGATTCGTTCGAGAAATCGCTTCTAGAATTCCTCGAGGCGTTTCTGGCACGAGAAAAATTAAAAAATATAAAATAAAAGATAAAATAAAATAAAAAATAAAAAATAAAAATAAAAATATAAAAATGAAAAATGAAAAATTAAAATTAAAATATAAAAATAAAAAATTAAAAATAAAATAAAATAAAAGACAAAAAAAAAAAAAATAAAAAGATTCTCGTATACGTTGCACCAGGAATGGCGAAAAGTTTTTTTTTCACTCTCGCGTACACATCATCATCGAACGAGAGACGACGACATCGAGAACGACGTTAACTTTGCAGGAAGGGGGTAGTTCTTCCAATTTCCAGGCGTGCCAACCAGATTGAATTTCTATCGTCGCCCTTGGCGCTCGTTTCCTCTTTCCTCTCTCTCCCTCTCTCTCTCTCTTTTGCACTATTTCCTTTTCCTTCTCATCGTAGACGACCGATCATTTCTCGAGATATCTCGTAACTGGTTATGCTTGCGAGAATGGCTTTTACCACTTCGCTCTTCTCTCTTTTTCCATCCCTCTTACACTTTCCCCTCCTTTTTTTCGTATCCCTTCCATTTGCTTCCCATCTTATCCTCCTCTCCTCCTATTCTATACGAGACGTTTTTTTTTCACCAGGAGTATCGTCGCTCTCCCCGGGATCAATTTTCTCAGCCTTCCAACGATCCGCCTATCGCTACTTTATCCTGTTACTTTACTGTGGCCAGGACGATTCCTGAATTCCTGAATGCATCTGCCTGCTTTCATTCGATGCACCGTTTCGTCTCTTGAAACGTATGCACACCTGAATATCTACGCTTCTACGTAAACATAAGATTCCTGATGGAAGGTCCACCTTATTTGTTTTTTGGTATAAAAAAAAATATGGATGTTGAAATAAAAAGAAAATTTTTATTTAATCAATAATCAACGTATTAATAATAATTTCCGTTGAGAAAACAAGGTTCAATATTAACTATAAGCTTTTTTTTTAAAAAGCTTTTTCTGGGCCTTATTCAGACCACCATTTCGTTTTATAAAACGTATGCACACCTGAATATCTACGCATGTACGTAAACATAAGATTCCTGATGGAAGGTCCACCTTATTTGTTTTTTGGTATAAAAAAAAATATGGATGTTGAAATAAAACGAAAATGTTTATTTAATCAATAATCAACGTATTAATAATAATTTTCGTTGAGAAAACAATCTTCAATATTAACTATAAACTTTTTAAAAAAAACGTTTTCTGGGCGTTATTCAGATCAATGTTTCTAATAAGGCCATACCCGATCCAACTTCGTACAAAAAAACAATAAAAAATATAATCTTCAATTTTAAACTTAAATTTTGATAACATGTATAGTGTTGATAAACCACGATATAAAATTAGAATGGAGATTCTCTAAGTAATATTGAAAAACATTTTTTGTTTCCGAAAGTTTTTGTACGTCGAAATTAAAGAAACGCTTACAAATTTGTTTGACTTTGTAGTTTTGGATATTTAAAACGTGATCTTTATTAGGCACTGGACCTTACATGGGTCAGGTACCTTACACACTTTTATATTTATTTATTAGATATCTTCTGTTTTCACCATCTCAAAATAATTTCAGCCAATTTATCACAGGACGATCTATAAGTGTGAAATTTGTTTCTCTAGTACATGTGTCTCGCTTCTTTTTTTATAATTCACGCTTTTTATCTACATTCAGCAGTGGAAAAATTAGGCCTGAAAATTCGGAATATGCAGATCTGAAGTTGAAGTTATATTTTGGTCGACATATCGGGATGAAATATCACGAGAAAGATAGCACGTAAATAAATATATATTGAATATTTTCATTTATTGAATATTCTCTATCCTCCGCTTCTGAAAATAATATCATCCAATTTACCACGGGAAGATCTCTAAATGAAGATCATTCTCCAATGCAGGCGTTTCGAAGTTTTTTTTTAAATACTCAATATTTTTTAAATAAATATTCGAGGATGGAAGATTTAGGTCGGAAATTTCTGGAATATACGAATCTGAAGTTTTGACACGAGTTTATTTTTTTCCAGATATCGGGATGAAATATCACGAGAATGTTAGCATGTAAATATATGTATATATATACATATATATATATATTGGGTAAAAAGGAAGACGAGGAAAAAGCTTCACTCGGAAAACGTCGACTCTTGACAGGAGCTCGTTTGGTTGGACCTTTTCCTCCATATTTTTCTATCTCTCTTGGCCTTTCTCGCCCTTCGTATCATCCAGCCTCTCCCACTTTTACCCGTCCTTGCTCCAACTCATCCCGTTCACCCTGCGCCTCATTCTACCTTCGCACCCTTTCTATCACTCCGAAGAGACGCGCGAGAGAGATCTGACAAAGAGAGAACGAGAGTTCTTTCTCTTCGTCTCTCTCTCGGTTTCTCTGGTGCGAATCTTGCCGTGGGGGATTATGCAAACGCAAAAGCGACTAAGGAAGTTGGTTGCGGCGTTTCTGGTGCGGCGATGTAGGCGAACAGGTAGCGAGACCGAAGCAAAATCATACTTTTGCATCCTATATACAGGGTGACCGGAAATCCGACCTAATGCTTCAAAGGGGTTATAGTAGAGGTCATTTGCAACAAAAAACGTCCCATCAACTAGGGGTCGAAAATTGATGGTTATTGAGATATTGATGTTTTTGTTTTCTGAAAAATTTCCTGACTTTCTGCCTAAATTAAAAAATTATGAAAAAAATACGCTCTTATAAACAACGATTTGATACTTTTCTGAGAGACCAAGAGTTGTTGATAATTTAAAAAGAAATTTTGCATCCAAATTTTACATAATTTAAAAATTAAAAAGCCAATTTTCGATCCCCAGTTGATGGGACATTTTTTGTTGCAAATGACCTCTACTATAACCCCTTTGAAGGAATAGGTCGAATTTCCGGGGGAATTCCAAATTGAATATTGGTCGCGTGAAAATTGTAGATTTTCTTCACTAATAAATTTCCCTGTCTTATCATTTCATCGAATTATTAATTAGTTATAAATTAACTAGCAAATCCCTCGTTTCGCTGGACGTAAATTTACATAAAATGAATGTTATTTTGTCATGTAATTTTTTACAGAAAAACTATAAATTTCTTTTCAAATTTGAACTACAATAAACGTAATGTAAAAAAATAAATTAAGAATAATAACTCTAGGAGTGAGACCATCGCAATTCGAATTAGTTATGTTCATCGATTTCATTTTCTTCCTCTCTTTTCTCTAGCGGGTGAAAATTGTCACCCACAGATAGAAGATAAATAGATTAATCACATGAAAATGTGTTGTAAAAACAATAATATAACGATAGCAAAACTGGAATTGACAATTTAAAAAAAAATATATATACATATATTGAACCGATCGCTACTAAACTTTGAAGGATCCCCCACCAGGCAATTCTGAATATTGCCTGAAAATTTTATCGAAATCGGTCCAGCCGTTTCAGAGTCTCTAAGAAACAGCCATCTACAATTTATCTTTTATAGATATAAATCGATAGATTTTGTTCAATCGAAACATTCGGATTTTACTGAATTGTCGATTGATCATTTTTTTTTCCTTTCTTGAAGTCAATTTTTTGAGTGTACGAAATGAATTGTCCTCGAAAAGGCCTTTTTCGGATTTAATGATAAAACAAATAAATTGAAAGGAAAAAAATATCGAAAGAAGAGATACAGTGCCAAGAAAAGATGAAGGGGATCAGGACAAAAGGATTCGCAGTGAGTGATGGACGCGTCGGTTGGGAAAGGAGAGAAGATGAGGCAAGGGGTTGAGTTCCAGCTTGTCATTACCACGTTCGTGGCTTTACCCCGTAGCTACGTGCTTATCCGATGAAATCCTTGGGGAAACCTTCCAAGGAGTACACGAACATGCACGTTTACTTGGAAACTTTTGGGTGCAAGATTTAACCGAAAAACACACCTTTCTCACTTCAGCACTGTACACGGTTCAATTATTCCCTCCGATGGGTCTTGATAGTAGAGCTTTTAGCTCGACGATATCGTACTTCGGTTGATCAACGGAGAATAGAGGAGAGTAGAGGAATTGCTGAAAGAAAGAATTATCTAAATAGAAGCCAAAGTATTAATCAAGTAATCAGTTTATTTTTTATTTTCTATTATAAGAATAAAATCCTCACATAAATTAAATTAAGTTAATTATAAGTTAAATAAAGTAAATTATTATTACTTTATTTAATTTATAGTTAATTATAAATTAAATAAAGTAAATTACTATTACTAATATTAATCAGTTTCTTTTTTATTATAATTGTACTTTGGTTATTTCCTTATTTGCAAAAAAAAAAAAATTCACAAATATTTGAAATCCGTTTTTTCATCGGTGATTCCCTTTGTTTGGGTTTGTTTGAGTTAAGGTTAAAAAATTCTTATTCTCTCTGTCGCACTCACTAGTCACGTGGTACATTTACCAATATTTAAAATATTTCTTCGTCAGTGCTTAAGACCATCGCGATCGAGTCCCTTATTTCTCTACTCTAATATTCTTAATCCCAATCCCCAATGTCTTAATTCTATGAGAGGACACAAGGAAACTGCGTGAAACCGATACCATGATAATCAGTAATCCGATGAAGTCTCTCTTCATTAAATTATCGCTGAATCACTGACTTGTCACAACAATAACGATATCTCCCTTTCCCAGGTTTCCCGCGATAGCATTTTCTTCGTATCGCGAAGATAACTCAATTCCCCCTCCCCCACCCCTCTACTCTTGTACGACCGTTGTCTTTCTTAATGACCTGGAACTTTCTTCCATCAAAGGAATTTTTTCCTTCTTGAAAGTCACCTCTGTGCAACGTGTCAGTGCCGCCAAAAAAAACTCGACAAAGAGAATAAAGAAAGGCTCTTTTAATTTATCCGATGAACTAGCGAATAAGCCAGTATTGGGCTCGGAGGGAAATATGCCAGGGGTTGATGGTCGCCCTATCGATTTTAGGGAGCTCGAAATATACCGGAACAATCAAAAAAGAAGAGTAGAAGAGGACAGTGGTGAAGGGTTGGGGGTGAAAGTAAAGGAAGCGAATAGATAGCTACAGAACCCTAGATGAAGAAAACCAAAGAGAGAGAGAGAGAGAGAAATAGCAAAAAAGCGGTGAAGCAAGCGACAGATCGAAAGGGATTTGGTAGAGGGGGAAGAGAAACCGTAGCACTGTCACTGATGGAACATTGTGAACGAACGGTTGCGCTTTGGGTTTCAACGTCGACGTATAGAAGAGGGATGAAGTGGGGGACGGCGTGCTCGGATCGTCAAATCGATTATCCGAGCATGGTGAGGGTGCGCCTAGGTGATGGTGCCGGTGGCAGCACGCAGGGGTAACTGATCGTGGTAAACACGATGGTACTATCTATCGGCATTACTATAATACACGTACACACTAACACACAAATATAGGTTCACGTATTCCGGTCTATCAACGTTCATGGTAAGCGTGCACACATATCCATATGTATATGTATGCATAGCTGTATTTGCAAGAGCCTGTACACAGGGTGGGTAGAAAATCATGGATCAAACGAAACAGGGCGACAGTTGGGGTTGTTTCCAGTAAAAAATGTCTTTGTGGCAGAGCACTCGCTTGATCTCCTTAAAAGTTATGACTATTTGAGTGATCGTGATAAAAAAAATTGTGAAGCTACAAACTGCTATGTGTTACACCTCGTTTTAATCGTCATTAAATAGGCAAGTTTTTTTTTAATACAGAGTCATTTTTTGGTAGTACATTTGTTTTTTAAAGTAAGACTTTAAAGTTACAAATAATTTTACGTGAGACTTAAAAAATATTGAAAAAAAAGTGCCATTACTCATAAATCATGGTCCCTACTGTCATAAAAGCACTTTTGTAGTGATGATGCATTTTCTAGAAGCTACTAAATACTATTAATTGTTTTAAAATAGGTACCCATTTTACTCTAATTGCCTATTTATCATGAATTTTGGTATTTTTTTCAAAAATCACTCAGTCGTAACTTTTGAGGAGATCAAGTCAGTGCTCTGCCACAAAAACATTTTTTTACTGCAAATAACCCCAACTGTCGCCCTGTTCCGTTTGATCCACGATTTTCTACCCACCCTGTATATGTATCAGCTATAAACGCATTGGGATCCTCGTGTGTGATGCCAGAATGAACGACCGGCACGGAAGCAGAAAGATTACCATAAATCATCCCTTACAGATACGCCGTGTGTAAGAGAGAGAGGGGGAGTGATGAGGGGAAAACGGTTTAGGGAAAGGGAAGGTTGGAATGGAAAATTGTGGAGATTAACGGGTCTGAGAAAGCGAGAAACATCGTCGACAGGTACATATAGTGTGAGCTTCGTCTCGTCAGCTTATTCTTCAAGTGTATCGATGAGGCTAAACACTTGGAGTTACCTAAAAGGTGTGAGGTTATGACGAGATAACTCGAAAATATCGCTATCATCGGAACTGATAATTTATATATCATTTATTGGTTAGAATATATATATATAATTTATTATTAGTCATTAGTTATTATTATAATAATATATATAATAATATAATTATAATATATATTAAAATATATAATAATATAATTAATATATATATAATTTATTGGTTAGAAATTGTTATTAGGTTGAATGTTTATTGAAGAGTGTATTAAGTTTTAAGCTGTTTCTGGATGAAACGATCGGGAAAATATTTGACCGAAATTAGTGAATTTTGAATTGTGAAAAATTAACAAATTCTATTTAATTGAAATTTCAATTGAATTTTCAATTTAAAAAAAATTTAATTGTGAAAAATTGTGATGTCGAATGAGAAATTAGTCGATATTGTGAATATCGAATTTATGACCGTTTTAGTCCTGAGTAGGTCTGTAGGGTTTGGGGAAAAGGGTTACGAAGCGTCTTACTAAATAAACAGTGCCGTGTCGTTGGGATCATTGGATATTTATAATTTCCAAAAATTATCATTGAAATCAGTAGGTCGATCCCAATCGAACGTTAAGAAATCGTAAAAAAAAAAAGAAAAATTATAATACAACTCTACTATACAATACGCATTTTCTTCCACTAGAGTAATCCGATTATACATAAAATAAGTGATTTATAATAAATAAATGACAAACAAAATATTTAAAAGTCCTTAATCGTGTCACGTTTATTTTGGTAGTGTGTTATAATATCACACAACAAAAAATCCCGGACAAAACATTATTGTTTGGGTTTGTTTGAGATTGTTTAAGTTTACTTGGGTGTGTTTGTATTTTTGTTTGGGTTTGTTTGTTTTTGGGTTTTCTACGGATATTTTATCGTCGTGATGTTTTGTCACATGATCAAGTAATATGGAACCATTTATTTCACATCCATTTTATGTCTTCACTAGTTTTCTATTATTTGTTTTTTTTTTACATTTCGTATAATTCTAAAATTTTGAAAATATATATCGAATATTGGTTTGATTATTTTAATGGCTTAAATTTCGAGAAAAAAAATGTTACCACCATCCATACGTCACAAATAACTGTGAGGGGTAATACGTACCTTTGAGTTCGAAGAGTCGAGAAATTTCCACCGGGAAACTGAATCAGACGTTTGTGTGCATCAATGTGAAAGAGTAAAAAGAAAACGAAGGGAATTAAGAGAAAAAGAGATAAATGAGGGAGTTGGAGAATTTACGCGGAAGTTGCGCTGGGATTCCACAGTTTCCGCCCTTTCTGGATGATGCGTCCAGGGAATTAGACGGTCGGCTTGTATACCGTCGTGGCTTTCCAAACAACTACGACTGCTAGTTCTACGATAGCATTGAGCTTTTCGTTATTTTCTCTTAAAAAAAAAGGGACTAACGTGTTTTTTGTTTTACACTGGCACAGTACGAGATTATAAAGCTGTGCGGAGTTTCGAGAATTCGATTCAACATTCAATGAGAGGATAGGAAGAAAACGTCAAAAAACAGAATTACTCGACCTTTCAAAAAGAAAACAGTGAAAAACTGAGCAAATTTAGGAATTTCGAGAAATTCAAATGGCTAATGAAATATTTGAAAAAATTGACCTTCACCAGATTACATTGTTAGACATCAATCATCCAACGTGTAATTTCCTTCTTTTCACTCCGTTACTGGAGAACTCTGGATTTTGCTTTTCATCCGACTCCACAGATAATTAATTGCCAGGGGATGATGTCTCATTTCCACGAGATAGCGGACGAGTAAGCTCGGAAAAAGAAACGTCTGTTCCAGCTCGTTTTAACGCTTGCTCGCCGACTTTCACTCTTGCGATTTGTTTTCTGATTTTATCGTGAATTTTTCGCCAAATTGCAGAATATTTGTTAATGTGAATTATCGTGGATGATTATAAGTATTCGTATTATTTCTGTTTCAGATCGACCCGAAGGTAGCGTTTCCCAGGAGAACACATCCAAAGGTGAGCTTTTAAACTAGATTATAAAAACTTGTTATAAAACTACTCGTGAACTTTTAAATGATTTTTCGAAAATCACGACGAATTGTTTTTTCAGGAAACTGCGTTTATCACAATTCATGTATTATCGAACGATAATTAATCCTTTATGATGACAGTGTTGAGTCGACGAAGCTAGGATGTAAAACAATTCTATTTGGATTCTATTTATTTCTATTAAAATCTAGAATGAATGAGTATTATGATATTTTGAAAATTTAGAAACTGCCAAGATAAAAAAAAATGATCAATTTAAAAAAAAAAGATTTTCGTAATGGACTTGAAAAATTATCAAACAGAACAAAAAATCAACTGGTCATGTAATAAAAAAAACATATTAAACTGTGCAAATTGAAGTGGACCGAATAAACAAAAAAGCTGATTTTTCACAAAAATCGTTATAACGTCATCAATTTTTGCATTTATACTAAATCTAGCCCAAGCTATGAGACTATCAAATAAAAAATCGTATTCTCCAAATTTCGAATTTATATAAATTCCTCAGGAATATTTCCTGCACGTTCAAAAGTAAAAAAAAACCGATTCAGACATCTTGAGTATTTTCGTTGAATCTAATTCAATTGCAAAGTGAATAGCAAATGTCATTAATTATTTCCATTCCCAGGTGATTAACGAAACGCAATTAATCTCTGTAAATTTGGCGGCATATGAAAATTCTCGTCGAAACTCTCGGCATTATTGAAAGCAATAATTGCCAGAGGTTTCCTGAATGGGTCAATAGAAACGTCAGGAAAGAAGTGACGATCATGAGTAATAATGGGAGTAGGACGGATTGTGCGGGCCAAATAGGTGAGAAACACCAATGGAAAACGTAATAATGCATACGCGGCTCGTTGTGCGAGACGTGACGCTCGTGAAATCTCGTATCGCTACACGAAGCGTCGAGCAATCGAGGCTGATAGAGAAGGAAGAGAGGAGAGGATGAGGGAAGCAACGATAGATGGGAATGATGGTCCAGAGCGAAAGAGAGACGAAGAGAGAGAGAGAGAGAGAGAGAGAGAGAGAGGGAGAGAGTGAGAGACCGAAAAAGAGAGAGAGAAAGAGAGAGAGAGACCGAAAAAGAGAGAGAGAGAGAGAGAGAGAGTGGAGCTGTTGTACATAATACCGAATGGTTCGGGGCTTTTGCATCTAGGGTTCGAAAGCCAGCACGAGTGGTGGGAGAATAGGGAATAATGAAGCTCTCTCGCTCGTCCTCGTAATAAGCGCAATTAGGTATAATTCACTGTCAAAACGGTCACGGGATTATTTCGTCGACGAGAGATTGAGAGAGCAAGGGTGTGTGAAAGATGGAGAGGGGATGGAGAGAGAGAGAGAGAGATAGATAGATAGAGAGAGAGAGAGAGAGAGAGAGAGAGAGAGAGAGAGAGAGAGAGAAAGGTCGTACACAGAGGACATTTGAAACGGGGATGGACCCTGGTCGAGCGTAAAGGGCAAAAGAGATGAACGTGGAGAGTTCATATCACTGATGTGTCTGTGCGTGTGTATTTGTGTGAGCGTGTGAAAGAGCGGGGAAGAGTAGGGGTTGAAAGAGAGAGAAAGAGAGAGAGAGAGAGAAAGCTGGGGGTAACACGAGAATAGTGACGGCGCAGCTTTAAGCGCCGCTACGAGGGTGAGAAATTTCATGCGGCTTAATAATATAAATGCCAGGCACGCGAATTACCAAGCGAGCGACGCCGAGCGCCGTGGATTCAACGGGAACCGACCCGAAGTGACTGAATTGCGCTAATTTTAATTGTACCCCACTTTCGAAGCGTCGAAACGCTACTTCGCCCTCGCTTGCTAACTTGCTCTTACCCTTCCTGTCGACCTTTTCCTCTCTCTCTTACTCTTTCTCTCTTTCTGGTCGTTGAAGACCAACGGTATTCAGAATATACTCTCTTCAGCGTTGAATCGTCCGATTTTAATCCCTTAATCTTTTTTGTGAAGTTTCCTTATATGAGGCTGCTCACCAATTAAATACTTGATCGATGAAGGCCGTCGATTAATAATTCGATTCATGGAGAAAGCTACCAGCTGGAGGTTTCGACAAGATTTTTTTCTACGATCCGTTGGCTTGAAAAATTCGCTCGGATTGAAGGTATTGATTGAATACGAATCGCCTAAGAAACAGGAAGTTCTTACATATACGTAGCTTTAGCTTTATCGAGAAATGCCAAAAAGTAATTAATTTCTAGGGTGTATAGAGGTAGATATATCGAGCTCGTGGTATCAAACGATGGCAGCATCTGGTAGTCCTCGCATCGGGAACGTCGGAGATTCGAATTAAAATAACGATCGTTAATCGGCGAGATTGCTGCGGTAACATATTTCGCCCGTTAACCCTCCTGGTGCAACTGGATTTTGCAATTTTCATAAAATGCCGGCCAAGCTGGGGCTGTTAAGAGGACGTTCGTTGAAACTGCCCTTGGTTATCAAAGGTGGAAACACATCGAGGGAAGAGGAAAGAAGGTGGGGTGTATGTTGTGCTCGTCTAGATACCCTTTCCTGTTTGAAAAAGTAATAGGAATGCACGTCAGGCGCGGAATCCTGTTTCCCTCTCTTTCCCTTTTTCCTCTCTTTCTCTTTTTCCTTTCCTGCCTTGCCCCACTTTTACCCCATCGCCATTTTGCCACCCTTCTCGCTTGCTCCTGTCTCTCCTACAATGCTGGGTAACGCCAGAAAGTTCTACTGCACAAACCATATCCGAGCGTCTCGACTTTGGTCGAGGGAAGCACCAGGAAAAGAGATGGCAACGTTTCCAACCTCTAGACAGATTCTTCACGCGACGATGACTCGAGGAACCCGAAGAAGGAGTAAACGTTTGTATCCTACGACCATCTTTTACTCTCCACCTCTGTTCTTGTTACAGTCAGTCATCAGAAGCTATACGTAAGACTGTTCTAATGGCTCAGTATCGGATATAATGTCGGCAAATGACATTGATGAAATCAAATACACAAGAATCATCTCAAGAATAAGAACAAACAAGAATAAACAAAATCAAAGCAAACAACAAATAAACATTAATAAAACTTCCTTCGAAGTATAAATATCGCAGAATTCCTGAAATTATTTCATTCATGCACCTGCCTATTGACGGCGAATCTAGTCACCACCTAATAAACCGATATTGGCTGTAATCGAAATGAACCAAATTATAAGCGTAAATCTTAACTGTCCTCTATTCCCATCAATCTACTATCCTTCCGTATTTATTATGAATAACTGCAGCTCTGATTGGAAACAAAGATTGAACGTGTCGTGTTCGAACTGTCCAAGTATTGTACGCGAGAGTATATCGCAATGTCAACCACCCGATCGGAACATCCCTTGAGGAATGAGTTTCGAAAGCCATTGCTTCGCTGCTTCATCACGAAACAGTTCTCCAAGACGATGTCACGCAGAACGAACAATCAACAGGACAAACTCCTGGAAGTTCTAACGATTGATTGTATGCCTGAACCCAAACAGGAGAAACAATCGAATACTTATCATAAGATGCATCATGTGCCAAGATGTCGTGAATCTGTCTTATTACCGGTTTCTACTTACGATAAAAAAAAAATGATGAAGAATTTCATCCACCCGGATCACAAGAATCAATATGTCCTATACTTTTCTAAAGTGGAAATAAATCATGTATAAGTGCTGTTGATAGTGGTAAGTTTGAATTTTATCAGTTGAATCTGTCACTAGCCAAAAGCAGTTGTTGACCTTTTTTCGTTCTAGCTTTCCAAAAACTACGTATACATACATCCACATAAACACACACATATGTATATATATATATATATATATATATATATATATATATATATATATATTCTTCTTTCGGATTTCTTCGGTTGGACCTTTTATATCTCTTTGGTCAGTTATTGTCGTGGCTTCGCGTTGGTCCACACTCCTGGTGTAACAATCTACGAGTAACACATACGTGCGGACTCTTCCGACATTTGTGAAAGACCAAGGAGAAAAATGTTTATCGTTGGAGGGTGGTTTTCTACGGTTGGATCCATTGCTAAGGGGGTTGGATGTTGAAGCTCGTTGAGGTCTCTCTCTCTCTCTCTCTCTCTCTCTCTCTCTGTATCTATAGATCTCTTCGTCTCACAGCCTTCTCAGCAGCCACTTCTCGGCACATAAGACGTAATCGCCATTGGCAATGGGAGAAGCCCTTAACCGAGACGATCACTAACACACTCGTGGTCACACGAAGAAAGGAGGAGAGAATAAAGGAAGCTGGAGAATCCGGAGGAGGGTAGTCCGTGGTAGAGGATGGGGGTTGGTTGAAGGGTGCGATGATACATAGCTATAGAAGGAACATATAGCTCGTTGGAAAAACCAAAAGAGAGGGTGAACGCGAGTTGAAGGGTGCGACAGTGAAAGCCGAGAGAACGGGAGAGGGGAAGACAGAGAATATAGAGTGTGTGAGAGAGAGTCGACGTCGGCAACAGCTCCCAGCCTCGTATAATACCCACTTGTTACTGAGTAGCGATACGTACGAGGCAGCAGAAGCAGAGACGGGCTCTTACCACCCCCTCCAACTCCTCCTACTTTCATACAGCTATAAACTCGACCATCCCTGGATATAACAGCCCGAATGGTGTTTGTGACCGTATAACATACATGTAAAAGATACACAACGTGTAGGATGGAAGGAAGGAGAGAACTGCTGCGACGAGAGGGCTAGGACATTATTCAGACCACTGCAGAGAGCACACGAAAGGAGAAGGTGAGCCCAGAAGAAGGGCTGAAGTGTGGATGTATGTGTATAACTTGTGGACTAGGAGAGAAGCTACGGGAGAGGGAAAAAAGCTCCGTGCTTCTAGCGAAGCCACGACGCAGTCTGCAAGAGGCAGAAGGATAGATGAAACGTGAAGAAGAGGAAAAAGGCCCGGGTGGTGGTGGTGGTAAAGAGAAGAAGGAAAAAGTGCGAAGTAGCGAGAATGGAAGCCAAGAGAGAGAAAATAGAGGGGTAGGTGAGTGGGAGGAAGTAGCGCGGATAGGGGTAGGAGAGGTCGGGGAAAAGAGACCATGTCTCACGTAACGAGCTGCCAGCTCCCCAGGGTCTTCTCTTTTGCGTTTTTCGTTTCAAGCTTCCGACAACCTGAAGCATTCTACCACCACCACTCTCAGACTCCATCGTCGAACTAATACTATTCTCTTTTTCCAAGCGTACCACACCGTTTGTGCTTGCGCGTGTGTCGGCCCGAAGGTCCACACGAGCAAGATCCCTTTCCTGGTAAACATCGAGTCATTTCATTCTGTTCTGGTGGAACCCCTCAACCGTATGCCCCAAGGATTGTAACGAGTCACACCGAACGTCAGGATTGTCCAGGATTAAGTTTCTTCCGAGATTGGACCTTGTTGCTTCGATCTTCGTACTAAACGGACGCACCGAAATATATTTCGAAACGCCATTAACGTCACTTTTTTCTTTTACGACTTGATCGATTACTGTCATTTATGAAACTTTGAGGCGTTTTGACCTCGGGGCGTGACAAAGAAGAAAGACTGGTGTAGAAGATTCAACGGCAAACCGGTTCATTCATCGTTCATCCATTCGGGGCTGGTGCGTCTCAAAGACTCCTGCTTTGGATCTTTGGAAGAAAAGATTTAAATACGCAATGTTAGTGCAGGGTGCTCGAGAAGAATAAGAGGGAAACCTCCTACAGTTACGTACAGGTGGAGAGAAGGAGCGAGCCAACGAGTGGTAAAGAAATCCCATGCATTTTATAAACGAGACAAGTCATTCAGGTCTCGACTCGGAAGGGGTGGATTTTCTTGTGCACACAAACGAACGCGTATGCAAAAGAAAAAAAGAACGTTCACTGTACGGTGTACGTACATCGTCCTGATCCACGGTCATATGTAAGCCCACGCTCTCGTTTTCACTCTCTCCCTTGGGCCGGTGTATCCAGTCGGACGAGAAGGTCGTGTGGAGGGATGAAGAGAAGGAAAAAAAATTGTTTGCACGACGTAAGTGGTGTCCAGTGTCTACCGAGTCCAGAAGCAGCACGTCGTCCTTTACGACGTTGTCGCAAAGTGTGGGAGTACCCTGCTATACGATATATTCCCTAAGGCCCCCTTCGCCAACCCCTTGCTCCATTCTCTGTCTTTCTCGCTCTCTTCGCCCCTTCTCTCGCCGTGCCACCCGTTCGCACTCACTTCACGTGGATGAAAACGGCCGAGAGTCTAGAGTTTGAGGGATCAAATATATAAGCACTACAGCAATTTTGTTGAAGACCGGTACTCTGCAGTAATCTAGCTCTGTATCTGGACTCGAGTTGGCTCTTTCAAGTCGTCCTTTCGGAGAAAGATCACACGCTCCGTTTGGAAGGAGGCCATCTCGACCAGCTGAATGCACACGTACAATTCGAGGGTTTGGATCTTGTGACTTTTCCAACAGCCAACGTTAAGTCCAAGCTAAGATATATTCTCGTGTCAGTACCTTGATGCGCTGTGACGTAGTGAGGGCAGAACCTACTTGGCATAGGTGATGCTGGAGGAGTGGAGAAGAAAGCAAAAAAGATTACACGTTGATGAAATAAACGTCACAAAAGGGTATACAAGTGCAAGACAGCTAGTCGATTCTTCCTGGATTCAGTAATGAAACGGCAAGAGCTTGAAAAGGCCAATGGGAAGTGATGTACCCAAGGGGTTACGTCTTACGTCTAGCGATGTTTCTGCAGCGTGAAGCGAACCGTGGATCGTTGAAGATCATTGGCAGATCGGAATCCCAATGGGAACAGCGATGGTCTCGTTACATCTGGAGTCGAAGCTTGTGAAACGGAACGATCCGGTTAAATCGAGAAGTGGAACACCTCATCCAGAACGAGAGTGACACAGCGGTAGAAGAATCGGCGATAAACGAAACCGACGAGCTCTTTTACCAGGGAGACTAACAAGGAGCTTACCAAAGCCAAATGTTTCAAGCACCGGGTCATTATTCCAGCGAGCATGTAGAGGACCATCAGCACGATCGTTACCACCGCCATCATGACGATGACAACCGGTACTAGCCGGTAGTAAACGTTATCACTGTACCACTCGATTAAACGTTGTTCCTCTCCCATAAAGCCGACCACAATAACCCCCAGCCAATGGGAGAACAGTGACCAGCGAGGGAGAGAGGGTGTTCCGGAGGCTAGTAGAGATTCGTGCAAGGGGAAGCGGTTGGCTGGACCAGTGGTGGAGACCGAGTTTAGCTTCGGTAGTAGGGGGTTTCGGACCCTAGTCGTGTATTTCCAGGCCGTTGGAGTGGAGGGAGTTGAGAGACTAAATCAGTCAGGGGTTGGTGGTGGTCGGTTCATGAAAGGGTGTGGAGGTTACGGGGAATCTACTGGCTCCGAGCTGGACCATAAATCGTCGCTTAATCTTCGACAGAACTTTCTAAACCTGAGGAACTCTCTCGTATAACACGCTAGCCTTTTGATACGACGAATATCGCTGGTGCACGAGCGACGGATGAGGATGGAAGATGGGCTTTTAGCGGTGGCTGGTGGCTGGATAACGAGGAAGCGCATGGGTTTGACCGCGAATTAGTTGAGTATGGAACGGGGTAGAGCCAAACGCGGATCCAATGGAAGCGAGGTACTATGAGACGGGGATAGAACGGGAGTCATAGTTCCGGGACGTGAAGAAGAACCTAGCATTTCATGGCCGAAGCGGTATCCGCTGGTTCACGAGGAACCAGAGTAGAGACAACAGGATCGAGGGCAAGAACGGTGTAAACACGCGGATAGTGTACGGAACCACCATAGGGCAAGGAGAGCTCCGAGATGAGGTGGAGAGAACCGGCGAGGCCGGTAGTCGCGAGCCGGAGACGGAAGCCTCAGATACTACGTTGTTGCATTGAGATAAGCTAAGCTCTCGCGTGATGGAGCAGCCCGTAAACTCGGTTCACCCTTGCCCTCCCCCCCGTCGTACTTCTCTTGTCGCCTCGCCCACGGTTGCCAGTGAAATGGCTGCTGGATAATGTACAGGTATATCCTCTCGTACCTAAATACTAACAGCGTAGCCTCGGCTTCGACGCATACGTGTATACGTAGGATCAGGTAGCAACGACGAGGTGAAGAGATTCAGGGATGAGAAAGCACCACCAACCTCCCGAAATAGTTCTACGTCTCGTATACACTTCCTGCTATCTAGGCCACACATGTACGCATTCGGATCCTACCTTGATGCTAAAAACACGAAACGACAGCTATGATGGCAACAACTAGAGATCCGCTGAAACTGTGCTTTCGTGGCTAGGGATAAGTCTATGAAGAAGTATCTTCAAGCAAGGCTTCGAATAGCTCGTTTTCACGTGATTACACAACCGGACATTGTCCAAAACCTACCTGGATTATATTCAATGATGCTCAACGACCTCTATCCATAATTCACGATCTGCTCAAACGTCCGAAATCAGTGAACGATTGATTTCGACCTCAGGGAGAAACACAAATCCAAACAAACCCAAAAAATCATAAAGTCCGTTACGAAGCTTTCGTACCTGTTACGAACTCCCGGCAAGATGTCTCATACTGTACGCCCGTGAGGTTCTTTCCAACGTCCAACTCTGGCGCCGACGTGCCTTCATTTCTTTTTTGCTCAACTGTTTATCATGCCTCGGCACAGACAGGCTGTATCTTTTTCTCAGTCGCGCGAAAGCTTTTCATCTTTGGCATGTGCGAGCTTTTTATCATCGCATTGAGTCTGCAGCGCGTTGGAGTTGGGGTGAATGGAGCGACGATGGAAGGTCTGGACGAAGAAGGCAACAAAGAGCGAAAGAGAGAGAATACGAGTACTAGATGGGCAAAGTCCATCTCTTTTTCCACTTCATCCCCTCCGGCAGCCAAGAACAACCCTTTCTCACTCGCACACTCTGAAGTTTCCGTCATACAAACGGTCAGGCTCGGTCTAAGTGATGCATCACGCGGTGAATGGGCCCGGTAATTGCGCGCTTAATATTTTAGAGCTTTTTCGTACAAGCGTATTACAAGAAGACGAAACAGGCGCAGGCGTATAGAGGAGAGCAAAAAAAAAAGTGCAGAGAGTGCTCTGAAGCTGAATCCTCGTAGTCGTGGTGCTTTTTACCTTTTCGTAAGAGAGACAACGAGTCGTTTATACACTACGTCGTCTGTACTTCCAAAGGCTCGTCACACGAACACACGGCTGATAGATGTGACTTCTCAGTTTAGTGGACGGTGTTCTTTTTTTCCTGTCGTAGCCAGCAGAAAAAAAATCGCTTCTCGAGCCAGCCTGTGGTTGAATCTGAATCCAGACTTATCAAAACCACTATAAATTATCGTGGATTTTTACGAATCGATTAAATCGTGCTTCGGGCACTCCCTGGTCCACAGTTTAAAGTCTGATGGGGACACATTAATAGCTGCTGTCAGAGTAAATACGAAGCGAATGTAGCGGTAGAAATTGAAGATCGAGGATTTCTTCATCATTTGTAATACGTAGCTGATACCTTTTTTGGAATTTGGAACGTTTGGATGCTAATATCATGAAGTATGCCTGCTTCCTGGGCCAAGCTAATCGAATTTGACTCATCAATTCGGTGACCTTATCTCGTGATAAAAAGAGCCCAGACAGTATCGAGGGTAACGTCGATGTACCCATGTGCTATATAGAAGCTCATTTCGAGTTTCATTCGGCCTCTGTGCACATAATCCAGACTACAAGCCACAAAAGAGCCTGCAAAGGGAAAACCATCAACGAGGGTAGAAGTATTCGGGGGTAAAGTGAGGAAACTCCTGCGGTTTACTATTATGCTTTTCTTGAAGCTACGAAAACGGAAGTGAACGAAACGTTTTGAAGCGACGCTCAGAAAATCTCGTCGCGCAAGAAAAAGAGAGGAAGGATAGGAGCGTGAGAAGGAGAAGGTTGGAGTATTCCAGCTTGACGATAAGGGACAAAAGAAGCTCTAATGCGAGTCTACAAAGCACCTTTTCGGATTCGCTCATACCCCGTTTCTTGCCCGCGATGCCACCGCCGTCGTTTCTCAACCAACTCCCTTAGTCACTCTGGCACTTCTCGTCTGTCATCCCATCTGATTCCATTGAGAAAATACTCTTGATCGCAGCTTCGCGGACTAACGACAAAGGCTAACTCCACCTCCGATCTCAATCACAAATTGACAATAAAAAATGTCCAATTAACTGGCCGAGGAATCTTGGTGACCGGGAACGAGCCGTGGAGTAATGTTACGAGGTAGGAATGGATGAGGGATAAAAGGAGATAGAGAGTTCCTTGAGGAAGTGTGCCTGATACAGAAAGTGCGAAGGTGCGGTCGTTCTATAGCTAGGTAATACCATCAAATGTCTTTTCATTCTGCTTGAGACAATGAAATCGGCGAGGGAGTATCGAGCGGAGAAAATAAGGCTCGACGATGAGTCTACGACGAAGGCAGCTGCACTGTCGACCGAGAGATTGAAGTAGGACAGTAGAAGGTTGCTCGTGTGAAGTTCGAAGCAATCGAGAAGGTTTAATCCCACTCGATTGAGTCCCCTTGCCTGCCGAATGTAGCTTTTCAAGCTCCTCTCTTCCATTTCGCTTCCATCTCCAACTACCTCTCTTTCCTACTCTCAAAAGTATTCCTCCTCTTTCACACGCTTCATTCTTTCTTCTTCCCCAACCCGCTACTCTTCTTCGCTCGTCTCGCAACGTTTTTCATCCTCGAGACAACCCCTCGTCGCCTGAGCTTTTCCACACAATTCCTAGCCAAAAGCCACTTTTCCCACCCTTCCTGGATCCCCGATCAAACTACTTATACCGGGATAGATTTTTTTCTTCGACTCTCCGTCTTCAGGTGGACTGTCGAACACCGATAAAAAAAGAAAAAAAAAAGAAACGTCCTTCCATTGTTGGACGACAAAAATGGTCGGGAGCTTGCGAGGATTTCAGACGCCCAATGGTGATGACAGACACAAGAGGCTGAGAGTGTGAAACATTCACCGTTTTTCAATGCAGCCAGTCACAAAAGACCTTGGGGAATCTTTGCTGAAAGGATAAAGAAGAACTCCTCGTAAATATTCGACGAAAGAATTCATTGTCCCTTGAGATACGCGTCTATTCAGAAATATTCGGGAAATGTAAATGATTATTGCCAGCGTTTTATTGATGATGATTCATCCACATCCACATAGCTATCTAGACACTCGCGAATTCCAACTAGCCGAGAAGTTGCTTCAGTAGTTTGTTGACTTGGATTAATCTGATGAATGAACGTTTGAAGTTGCGCTAATGTTACCGAAGTTAGCCATCGCGACAGTCACCGTTTCACGTTTTACCGATACGAACCAGAATGATCATCCGGTTAGTTGGGTTTTCATCTGCACTAGCTTCCAGCAGTTTCCCCGTACTTCGCGATTCAAAAGGAAACTCAATGGGATTGTGATTTTCGCAGATTCGCCAGACATTAATCTTCTTTCAGGTTCATCTTGAATGCAATTCACTCGTTACTAGTTATCATTGTGAATCGTTGAAAGAGGATACTCTTTTCCCAGTTCTGAATCCACTGACCATGCAGTATCAAAGAGAGACAAAAATTAAAGCCTCTTGATGTTCCGTAAATCCGGTTGGAAAATTTACCGCGAATGTGGGCACATTCTCAGCCTTTCGAACAACCGTCCTCCCGATGTTAGCCAGTTGAAAGGCCGTATATTGCTGGCTGGATTTGCGACGGTGGTCACCAACTAGGGATGAAGCGGGAAGAAAGCTCGCTACAGAGGTTTTCAGGTTAAGGGAGAAGAGAGATACAGCGACGAGAAAAAAAAAGACGGTGGTAAAGATGAGCTGGCGGAAAGGGGGTATGGAATGGAAGAGCTTGATGCATCGGTGGCCACCTCTTTCCTTCTCTCTTCGCATTTTCCGCATAGCATCAGTACTGACCTGAGGATTCCTCGTACAGTACAGCCTGTGGTCAGCAAAACCGCAGCCCGCAACTCCACACTCGCAAAGTCCCGGTTTTCTTTGAGCTCGAGCTCACGTGGCTGTTTTATCAGCACTCGGTTCGCTACTCAGCGATACACAAGCTGGGCTCAAGTTCACCGTAATCGTCTGTGTTTCTATTTTATCCGAGAAAAGAGGTCATCGTGTAAAACTGCCGGTCTCAAAGAAAAAAAAAACTACCACTGGTTATCCAGAATTTAGGATAATCCCACTCTGAGAATCTGGTGCAGTCTAAAAGGAAACTTTGTGTCGAATGGTTGTTGAAATAAATAGATAAATAAAACATCATTGTACTTCCAGTTGAAGCGTTTTTGTTTGGGTTTGTGTGGGTCAAGTTGATGTTGAAAAATCATCAATCAAAGTCCATTTCACTGGAGAACTCGTAACTGAATTTTTGGGTATCAAAAAATGCTGATTGATCGACGGTGAAAACTTCCTATTTGATAGAATTAGTTGTATACGTGTAAACTGTTGAAATTTACTTGTAAATATATTGTTTTCATGTTCCTTCTTGTTTCGTATCAATATTCGAGAATAATCGAGGTCGCCGATTACTCAGTTGTGGCATCTGCTCTAATATATACATATACCCTATATTCGTACATATGCGAATATACGTAATACAGCATCAGTCCTCTGTCATCCTCAACCCTCTTTGCGTTCAGGAAGGATGTCGGATAGGATCGCGGTAGCTATCAAGAACACGGTGTGAGGTTAACCCGGCTATGGTCTCCCACGAGTACACGAACCTGTGGGCTTGCACCCCTATCTCGTCTCATCGTATTTTCCACCCCGTACACATTCTACTGTATACATGTCCGTTGCTGGCACTCGAAACGGCCAAACCGTCATCATTTTAAGGTACTGCTGAATGGACTGTCGAGCAAAAAGTTACTCTACAAATAGCTAATTTAATAATTAACTAATACTTTGTAATGTTAATTTTACACTTTCTGTAACAATTAAAATCAAATTCGACAATACTGACGCTTGCTGATTGAGGTTTTTTGCAATGACTACATCCGTTCCAAATGTCCAATAAAATAATTGATCAACTTTAAAATGGAATGAATGCCTTTGGATGGTCTTATTTTAAATTATTATACGAAAACTCAATATTCATTGTCTTTTTCGATTATCACTTATTGATTCATCGTTAAAATAAATATTTTTCTATTTTATAAATTAATTATAGAATTTTCAGAATTTCACCGATTTTAGCATCAATCAATTGAATCAAATTTATATAAATCTATCTGAATCAACTTTATATAAAAAAAGTACAACTTATATATGTACAACTTACACAAATGAAAACCATGTCGGGGACCATTGCCTTCCCAAAATCGTTTCGTTCAAAGTCTCAAAGGCTGGCTAGGAAACTGCCAGACTTGCCGATAGCAATCGCTATACGTGTAACGGGTTCAAACGATTTTTCTCTCTGTTCGAATCAGTCATTAGGATCGCGTTTGGTGTTTACCAAGAACGATCTACCACTATATCTCCTCCTCTCAGGGCCTGTAATCAGTCGCCGAGAGATGGAGGTTGGAAGGAAAGTAGGGGTATACGTCGCCCTGCACTAACAGCTCCTGATAACTGCTACCCTTTTCTACTGAAGATTACTTTGAAAAGAACAAAAATGATACATCAATGCACAAGAGAATTTGCGAATACCATTTTGCATAAAAAATGTTTATATACAAATTTGATCACACCTCTCTTTAATGAATGTTCAAAGATTCGTCAAATTGATTTAATGGAGGTAATAAAATGTATTATTTTTATTAAATTAATATGTCCCCTAATTAAATTAAATCCCTTTTAATAAATTAATTTTATTTAATTAATTTTATTTAATTAAATCCCTTTTATTAAAGTAATGTAATGTCCCCTTTACCTTTCGTGAATTCGTTAATACACAAAATAAAAATGAATTCGGTGACTTTCAGAATTCATCAAATTAAATAACCGGATACTTTGAAATCCAATCTTGTAATAATTTTGATATTTAATTTTTTTGTTTGAAAATTTATTCGCACACGAAAAATTTCAATTATCAAACGATTCGAGTGATGTCGAAAGGAGGATTCTGTACGTTGGCACTTTCATGCTTTCGCGAACCAATAAGTTGTCCTGGCTGAATACATTTCGTCGCAGTGCAGGAGGATTTTTTTGTTTGGCTTTTTCGTTTTACTCTCGAGATTCGGAACGCTGGAAATACGAGAATGATTGGAGGAGATATTGCAAAGAAATACGTACGTGATACGAAATCTCGATTTTTCGCTTGCTTTGTGAGAGACAAGCTAGAAGAGATTCGATTGAAATAATCCACGTACGATTCGTACCGAGCATGCTTTCGATGTCTATTCCGAGTTAAAGGAATATATTGTATTTCTCTGTAGCTTCGAAGCCAACGCAGCTCTGACGGTGTGTGAAAAATCAAGGAATTTTTCGTGCCATCATTGGCTCCACGCGTCTTTTTTTACTCGACGATTTGTCGACTGACGTTGAAGCTTTTATCGTTGCTTGGCAAACAAATTATTTTCTGATTGTTTTATTTCTCCTATTTTTATGTAATCCAACATTTTGTTGAAAACTTGTTGCTATTTGCGTTCTACTTGATTTATTAACGCAAATCTTCCACGAGTATTCTGTTTCATATGTTTTTCAAGTAATACAATCGTTTTTTCCTTCGTTAAAAAATTTTAATATGGTGAAAAATCGATGAGAAAAAGAAGAACAAAAAACCACAATTTTCATTGAAAAATTCATATATATTTTGGTTTTTGCGATATGGAAAAAAAACTTACGCTATGTTAGTCTTGAAATAGTATGTTTTCAAGAAAAAAATATAATTTTCGTTAACAGCACTATTTGCTGCCTGCAAGACAACTGACTGTTTGGATTAGTTGGAAAGCTACAATAACTTTTTGAGTTTCATCGTGAATGCTCCAGCCATGTACTGCATTTAATTTCGTCAAGCGTAATTTTGATTAGCTTTATCTAAAATTGAATATAATTGATTTAGCTTCGTAAAATGAAAATTCCATGGGATGTCATCTATTTCCAAACACAGTCTGTACTTTATAACTGTTTTTAGCCCAAACGTTATTAAATAAAATTCACATTTCAAAAATACCAAAAAAACCTTCAATATTACTGTTTCGAGAAATAGCTGTGCAGAAGTATATTCGATTATTGTAATAATTATACGAACAATTTTGATAACCCGTTCGCACCAGTGAACCTACAGCTGACCGTGATAACGACTCATTCTTTATCTTCGCAGTCCCCACCTGGAAGCTTTCTCTCTTCTTCCGGGTCCTTTCTCTCCGTTTTGGTGTAATGGATCGCAATAATTCTGCACCGGCACTTTTTTACACATTTTCACACTGCGAGAATTTCCTGGGTTCCTCGCTCGCCCATAAGCTAGGTCGAATAATAAATTCTGAAATAATAATTTTCCAGGCACTCCCACGAATCCGAAGCCGGGTAGCCTGGCTGGCCCCGGACCCGAAGCATTTTGTACGACGCTGTACGCCGTATGTAGCTAACGTACCTAACTGCTGGTCACACGATTTATCATCATGATACCCCGGGGCCACCCTGGGACTCCGGTAAAACATTCGGCAGAGTTCTCCTCCGTTCTTGCGAACGGCTGCGTGCTGGCGGCTCTGGCCACCCCCAAAAAACACCCCTAAGACCGTTTCTCAGTTTTTCGAACTTTCGAGGATGAATCACCAAAAAAAAAGTGTCGAATTATCCAAAAAATTATAAAAATACCCTTAAACTAAAAGGACTCCGGGCAATTAACGAAACCACCCCCAAAAAACACCCCTAAGACTGTTTCCCAGTTTTTATAACTTTCGAGGATGAATAATCGAAAAAAAAGTATCGAATTATCTAAAAAAGTATAAAACTACCTTGAAAATAAAAGCACCCCAGACAATCAACAAAACCACCCTCAAAAGACATCCCTAAGACCGTTTCTTAGTTTTTCTAACTTTCGAGGATGAATCACCAAAAGAAATGTCGAATTATCTAAAAAATTATAAACCTACCCCAAAAAAATTATAAAACTACCCCAAAACTAAAAGCACCCCCGATCATTACCGAAACCTCCCACAAAAAACACCCTTAAGACAGTTTCTCAGTTTTTCTAACTTTTGAGGATGAATCATTAAAAAAAAAGTGTCGAATTATCTAAAAAATTGTAAAACTACCCTAAAACCGAATGTACTCGACAATTCATGAAAAGTAGGAAAAAAGCGTTTTCCTTCGATAAAAATACTTTCGGATATGAGAAGTATCGATCGGAAACACCAGAAAAGATTTTTATACGTGTGTGGATATTTTTCATCGTAAATTCTTTTTCCTAGCGGGGTACGAGTACAGCATTTTATATTCGCTTCTTCTCCCATGCCCATGCGCGAGTTTCGAATTAAGGTGGTTTATAAAAATGTAAAATGATTCGCGAGGCGAGAGGGCCTCGACGAGCAGCAGGTGGGAAGAGAGTCTCGCTCTCGCTACCTGGGGAATCCGGAAAGAGCGCACCGAACGCTTTAGGGGATGAAAGGGGTTGTTCCATCCCCGAGAGGCCGGGGAATACGAAATGTGATTGGGAGTTTCATTGTTTCTGGGCTAGACGGAAGAAAAAGGGCGCTTTAAATTCCGTATCTTTTACTCTTTCTCTCTGTACACATGCATCCTCGTTCCCTCGTTTTCCTTGTCGTCTAAGAAACTTCGAGGTCGTGCCTTTTTTTTTTTTTCAAGAAAATGTCAAAATATATATTACTTATGCACGCCACCGAGCTATATGTATTTATAAACCGAAACAATATTTTCGAATTCGTTACTCCTGCCGAGCATTTTTCAAATTACTTTTACCTTGATCATTTCAATTTCTTTAAACAATGGACATAATATTCCTGACTGGAAATTTATCGAATCCCCGTAATGATTTTTATCAATAGGTATAGACTGATAATGAAAATCGTAAAATAAAGAGAAAAAGGTAATTGTATTTTTCAATTACTTTTACATTAATCATTTTAATTGCATTAAACAATGGACATAATATTCTTGACTGGAAATTTATCGAATCCCCGTAATGATTTTAATCAATAGGTATAGACTGATAAAGAAAATCGTAAAATAAAGAGAAAAAAGTAATTGTATTTTTCAATTACTTTTACATTAATCATTTTAATTGCATTAAACAATGGACATAATATTCTTGACTGGAAATTTATCGAATCCTCGTAATGATTTTTATCAATAGGTATAGACTGATAATGAAAATCGCACAATGAAGAGAAAAAGGTAATTGTATTTTTCAATTACTTTTACATTAATCATTTCAATTGCATTAAACAATGGACATAATATTCTTGACTGGAAATTTATCGAATCCCCGTAATGATTTTAATCAATATGTATAGACTAATAATAAAAATCGTATAATAAAGAGAAAAAATTAATTGTTCTATAAACAAAATTAACAACTAAGCTGCAACGTCAAATTGACGTAACAATATTTTTATTTTTCATCGATATGAGATATTCTTCCATAATTTTGTTTCTAAAATAAAAAAAGTGCGGAAATACGTACGAAATAATATTAAAAAAGGCTCAAAGACATTACCATTATTATTATTATTATCCACGTTCTTTGTACTCGTTCTTAATAATGGTGAACTTATCTTGACGCAATCGAGTGAGGGAGTTTATCGAGAAAGTACGAGGTTTGGAAAAATATGGGATACAAGAGGAATAGATGGACAAACAGAGAGAAGGATAGAAATAGAGTCTTCCTATGTATTTTCTTATCATGGTGCACATCGAGCTTTTCCATCCTCCGATATTGCAGTTCGGGAGAAAAATCGAGAGGCGAGCTGGTGAGAGGGGCTAAAAAAGAGGGAAGCATGTTTTTGTTATGGAGTTTGCTGCATTTGGTGACGCCACTGCTTCGAAAAGCGGAACTTCAAAGGACAGCAGTCTTTTCACCCTCATCCCCAACTCCGAGCCATCGTGCTTCCTTTCCCGGGGGTATAGGGAAGTGCGCTGTTCTTTTCCATCCCTACGATGCCTTTGGACGTTTTAAGGGCGTAAACGACGCGACTCTGCGTTTCGTGTCGCGGAAGGTTGAGCCCTTTGGATATTCTCTCATCGATAAATACAGAGGTAACCTTAAAAATGTTCATTCTCCCTCGTTTCTTCTATCCCTTTATTCTTTCCTCTCTCTTTCGTTCGCAGCTTCGCTTCTGATCCCCCTAGACTGGCGTTACATTCTCGCTGCGCCATGCTTCGTGTATTACGTATTCATTTGCGTTTTCCCGTCTCTCGTTTTCCGTACTGTCCAACGGAAAGAAAACAAAAAAAGAAGAGAAAAAAATAGATATACGAAAAAATAAAAGAAAGACGAGAGAAGCGAAGGAATGGAAAAGCCACGAGGGTAAGTGGAACGGAATCGTGGACACGAAAATAATAGAGAAAGAGAAAGAACGAGGATTATAAAACTGCCGTGAACCCCCACAAGGGAGAGAGAGTTCACCTACCCTACGAGGAAATAAGGTTTCGATTTACCCCGGCATTAATTGGGCACCAGTATTTCCCAGGGGAATTGTTCAAACACAGCGAGTTTTTCATGTTCGCGATATCAAGGCAAAAGATAGCGAAAGACGACCGGGGGGATGTGAAATTGAACAGTAAAGGCTGGGTTATGAAAAGTGTGTGTTCCACGAATTTTCAGTCCATAGGAATAAGCTCGCGGAGTCAGTCGGGAAGTTTTACTTGCCGGCTCGTTTGGAATGAGGCCAATAGAAATAGGATCCTACTCGAGCCTGTGGTCCCTTCAGCTTCTGTATATGGATGAAGTTGTGCGTCTGTGTGCAAGGCTATTGTAAGTGGATAACGGCGAGAAAATGTTTCAAGAGGATCGAGCAAGAAAATATATAAGGCGTGGAATACGAGTTGGATTTTCAGGGACAAAAAAGAACAAAAAGAAACGAATCGAAAGTTGCCATGCGTGCTTTTAAAAAAAAGTGCTCGTCTGTGATAGTGCCCGGTTGAAAGAGTTGTTTCGAGGGAGTTTGCTCGATGGAATTAGACTCGAAGCTTGAAAAGAACTTGAGGATTTGGAAAATGATTTCCGTACCTCGAAGTACTTCTAAGCCAATATCCACAGTCGGGAAATGCTTCGGGATAACTTTGCTTCCTGGATAATATAATGCGCATGTAATAAACGGAAGTCACCAACCACCCTAGCGCTCTTGCGTTACGGAACTCTCATCCTAAAACTCGCGGAATGATGAAATTCAAAAATACGAGAAAATAGGGGCGCGAAAAACGATTTTTAATTTCGTCCTCGCTAGGTCTCAGTTACGAAGCTGGACTTACGTACAGATTATAAGAAATTTCAATGTGACCGAGCTGTCCAAAAATTCGTAGAAAACTCTTATTCGATTTGACAAATTGACTGTTTTATGAAGACGAGACGTAATATCTGTTAGATAACAAAAACTATTAGATAACGAATAGATTAAAAAATCTATTAGATAACGAATAGATTAAAAAATTTATTAGATAACGAATAGATTAAAAAATCTATTAGATAACGAATAGATTAAGAAATTAATTAGATAACAAATAGATTAAAAAATCTATTAGATAACAAATTAGATAACGTACAAAAAATTTGTCCAAAATGGCGGAATCGTGGTTTTTTTGAGATCCATTATTTACACTTATTTCTTCAATTATTATGGAATAATAATTGAAAGCAAGTTCGACGATATTGGCATATGCTTGGCTAAGTTTTTTTATCCAATTTTTACCCAATATATATTCCAGCTGCACACAAACAAATTCCCAATTTTTTAATTAGGTTCGAAATTTCGGAATAATTATTAATAATCATTCAAGAACTCGATATATGGCGAGTTGTCCAATGATTGCTGATTGACGCATCGTTGAAATAAATATTTTACTATTTTTTAAATAGACTCTCAATTGCGACAACGAAAACTATTTATTTGAAACTCAGTAATCCTAAATCTCGATGATACAATATTTCTAAAATTTGCGGTAGCCATTAACGTGTTCATGAGCCGATTTCAAAGATCCTCAAACTGCCAATACCAAAGTACAGAACGAACCGTAACGCAATTGAATTTTTCATTTTATAAGAGGTATTATAAAACTAGAAAAATGTACAAAAAATAAATATTACAAATGTTTGAAACTTATCAGTGTTCATTTTACAAAAAAGGATAAAAAATATATATTTCACATATCCACGGATTACGGAGGATTGAATAAAAAAATTGTGACGAAAAACTGTCGGAAACGTAGAGAACTATAAATCCAATACTCTTCTTCGTGTCCCTTATCATACCGCAAACGGGCCTTTCGATTGTCATCCCAGTTCGAAACGCCCGAACTATGACAGGTTCAATGACCACGAGAGAACTAATTTCGAGCCGCGATTCGCAGACTCGTCCGGGACAATAGTATTTCGAAAATTTTCCATTGGCTCCCCAAGCTCGATAACACAGTGGTAAAGCCAGATAGATTACACGTATAGTCCTATTAAGGGTGATCTACCGGGCTTTCTCCTCGTTGTTATTAACTGGCGTATCCAAAACCCTCTTACCCCTGGTAGATAGGAACGACCCGCGTTGACGCGATGTCGATTGAAGTGTAACGACGAGATAACGCTAAATGGGTGGCTGACCGAGCAAATATTATATGTACATCGAGAAACATACACGTGTCACACATATATCGAGTATATATGTATTAAAAGGGAGTAAGGATGTTTCGAGGTCGTTAAATCCATGTAACGTTGCCTATCAGGACCCCCGAATTTTCAGGGTCCTCGAAATCACCTGTCTCCGAAATCGCCTTTTATATATGTATATGTATGTACATGAATGCATACAATGAGCGAAAGCGACTGAAATGCTGGTGATGGAAGGGATTCGCATAGTTCCTGCATTGTTGTAGCGAGATATAAATGCAGCCAAAACCAATGTTCTACAATAAACCGAGGATCCACTGGTTCATACTGAATTTCAGACAATTCAGTAACAGTCCAGTAAAATAGTACGTGACGGTTATACACGATCGAGAATATTTACCAATACAATTTTTTGTGAAAAAAAAAAGAACCTGTTGGCAAACTAGCTTTAATTTTGAAAGAATTGAAAAAAATTAGAAATGGACAGATTTTGATAAGACTTGAGTTGAAAAGTGTTGCTAGAATAAAAAGTTTTTTTTTTTCAATGTTTAAACATACAAATAGTCAGAAGTAGATATAAAAATAGGGTTGTTTTTTAAAAAAAGATACATGTAACAGTACAAATTCAAGCTTTGTTTCAATACCTATAGCTTTTAGAGATCATTTTTGAAATGACAAAAAACCGTGCTCATGACTTTTTTTTTTAATTATACGTACAAAACTCGAGACAACGATCGAAAGCATTTGAGCCGATTTAATTCAATCGCGATAAAAGCTAGGCGCTTAGTAAAATAGTACGTGACGTTTATACACGCTCGACAATATTTACCAATACAATTATTGTACAAAAAAAAACCTGTTGGCAAACTAGCTTTAATTTTGAAAGAGTAAAAAAAAACTATAAATTGAACAGATCAGTTTTGTTAAGACTAAGTTTAACAGTGTTGCTAAAAAAAAATATTTTTCCTCATTGTTCGAAAATACAAATAGTAAGAAGTAGATATAAAAATAGGATTGTTTTTTCAAAAAAGATACATGTAAAATAACAACTCGAGGCTTTGTTTCAATACCTATAGCTTTTAAAGATCATTTTTTGAATTGACCAAAAACCGTGCTCGAGACTTTTTTTTTAAATTATACATACAAAACTCAAGACAACGATCAAAACCATTTGAGCCGATTTAATTCAACCGCGATAAAAGCTCGGTGCTTTTTCGGTAACGTTTACAGTCGAGAATTCTTCCAGTTATTTCCTGAATATACGACGGAGGGAGCTTGATGAATTTCCGGAGTCTCGGAAAGTACTAGATGCGAGGGTGACGCGAAGGGTGACATCGTCAGGGCCATTTGCCTCGTCTCGCTTATGGCAATCCGAGTTATGTTTAGTCAGCCCCAAAATATATACACGCAACGTCACACACGTATATACATATATATATAAAATAAGAGAGAGTGAGAGAGAGAGAGAGAGAGAGAGAGAGAGAGAGAGAGAGAGAGTAGTAACGGATGCAATGATACACAGACCGACAAATTCAACGTTATGGCCTGGTACCGTTGAAGTCTGATAGCTCACTACGTAAACACAGAGTGAGATAGAAATACATATATATTTATATATATATACAAAGAGAGAGAGAGAGAGAGAAATATGACACGAAGAACAAGGAAGTGCTCAGCAGACGAAGAGGGAGAAAGGAATAGTCATCAGAGGCATATTTGTCGTTTGACATCATCGTCCCGAAAACGACGAATACCAACGTATCACAAACCCTCTGAGATTCGTGATGGGTGTGCTTCCGGAGTCTTTGGATTGCAAGGTGAATCGAGTAAAACGCTTTTGGCTCTTACCACGAGCGGGTGGTACAATTTCGTTGAAGATATTGCCAGGAAACGTTATCTTTCCTCGTTCTCTTTCTACCTCTCTCTCTCTCTCTCTCTCTCTCTTTGCCTCTTTTTGCCCTTCGCCACCTTCAACGTATATAGGATCACTTTGGATGCGAGAGGTACGCAAAGGTCGAGCTTGGTGTACATATTCCTTTAGGTAAACGCGCACGCACATATATACTTATATACAGATAAACTTAATATATATGTATATACAGAGTGTGACGTAAATAGTGGTCCACCGTTAACGATTCGATATACCAAATAGTTACCTGTAACGTATTATTATTTTCACCATTTTTATGCAAGGGTTCCAAAACCAAACAAAATCGTGGAAAATGATTGTTTTTTTAACGATTGTATTTTATCAACGTCACACCCATTTCTTCACGATTTTATTATTCATCAGCATGGCACAGAAATCGATATGAAAAAAACAGTATTTATTGTTGAATATACAGTCAAATTTGTAACAAGAGATTACAAATTCGTCAAAATAGTTTTAAAAAGTGTTTGGATAAAAATGGGTAAAATTGTAATATGGTCGAGTTAACTATCTGGTAAATTGAATTCTTAACCATTTACGACACACCCTGTAGATACCGTTGGTACATATGGGCAATGTCCTATAGTTCTCGAAATTTCGTGGGAAACAGAGATGGAACGTTCTCTCGACTATCTTATCCCATATCCATATATTAATACGGGAAATTCATTGCTATGGCAACATCTGTTACATCTCTCGCGGTGGCGAAACTCCGCTGGTAGGTTTGGTTTATACCCCAGCGAAAGGCCGAGGGTCAGATATACTGAAATCCACAGCAAAAGCCCAACCAAATGAATATTATTAAGGTACGCACTTTGCGGTTCCTCCCTACTCGCGTTAACCTACGAAACTCTCCTGATGTTGAAGAGAACGAGAGAAAAGTCGGTGGTTGGAGGGGGAGGGGGGGGGGGTTGGCGGCGGAAAAGAGAAAATTATGAAGGGAAGAGTTTGAGGCAAAGCTTCGATGTGGCAAAAAGCTCCGACAGTTTGTCGATTTCGCCTCAAGAAGTGGTTTTTTTCTTGAGGGAACATCATATTTGATGTGCAAGCTTGCTTTTTGATAAGGGCAAGCTTTTTAGTGCTTTAGAAATAGCACTTCGAAAGTTAACGATAATGATCGGACAGCTGTACTTGATATTTTGTTTGGGGTGGTTTGGGTTTGTTTTTACTGAATTATTCTGACGCAATGGGACGAATAATTATTTTTTTGGGGGTAATGATCGTGAGAATTGAGTTTTGTTTGAATTGTACAAGTTTGATTTTTGCTACAGATTTATCGAAATTATTCTGTGGGAATTATTTGGTATATGATTGTATTTATTAGCTTTAGATCATGACTTTGGCCACGTCGAAATCGGAGTTTTATTTTAATCCTTTTATTTTTATTATTTTTATTTTTATTTTAGTTTTATTATTTTATTAATAGTTTTATTTATTAATTTAGTTTTATTATTTAGTTTTATTATTTTTATCCTTTTAGAAATGTTAAGAGGCGTAGTTTTTTTTCAAAGTTTGATAAACGTCATTTTGAATTGATAGTTAATAGGATGAGTATACATTTTAATTGTTTTATAGTTAGAAAATAAGAGAATTCCCATAGAACATCGAATTCCGAATTTCACCACCTTGACAGTTGGTTTTTGAAAAACGCCTACGTCCTTTTTTCGAATCCCGTCATTCATAATTTTCAAACTGAAGGCTCAATTCGAATTTTCATGGATTTAACGTTCAAAATCACAGATTTTCATGGGTCCTCTGTTTTATCACTTTACTATTTTGAAAAAATTTTGTATCGTAAACTAATTGATCAAACGGTATTTTAAAAACAACAAACCCAGTTTTGACTAATGACGATAGTCATAGAGAGAACATATGTGACTGTTTCTGACTTTTTCGAGATATTTGACTTTTGTTTCGAAAAGAAAAATTCAGGATGCCTAAAACTTTTGACAAAGGCTATATTTAAATAGAAACGAAATAATCCTGGCCAGAATGGGCGTTTTATCATTCCCTCGGTGATAAGGGTTTCAACAAAAACTGGGGCAACGATCTTACTAATTAGTACCGTGAAATACCCTTACGATAAAATACCTGAATGTTGTCCAGTCTCGAGATGGGATTTGAAATAGCCAACATGAAAAGTTGATTCGCGATGTTCCATGTGATATTCTATATCCCATCAATCTGACCCCTTCCGCCCCACTGTGTCAATTTCACAGTAAAACGAAAGGATTTTCGCGAGGATATCCTAACTCGAGATATTTCGTTGAGGTCGCAGTTTCGAAAGGAAACGTTAAACAGTTGTCAGACACAAGAATCCTCGAGATTTTCTACGGGGAACGAGAAATCGTCTGGGCGAGTTGTCTTCAACCCGCCACGTAGAAGAAAGGTTTTGAATCGAGGCCTTGGATGAAGTGCTAGTTCGAGGGTGAGAGACGTTTGAGAATAACGTCCGGGCAAAAGAGACGAGGAAAAGACGGGAAGGAGTGAAGGCTTGCCGCGGAAAGATACGGGACAGACCAAACGGATATTAGCCATAGAGGGTGAGAACATCCCCTTCAGTACGCCACCCTGGTGAAATTGAATTACAATAAGCAAAGTTGGACGATCCATTCTCATTGTACTCTCCAACAGTCTCATTCCCAGATTTCTCTTCCTCTCTCTCAACCTATTTTCTTTATTCTCTCGTGCTCTCTCTTTCCCTCTCTCTTTCGTGGCCTTAGTTTTGGTCGATCTCGTGACGCTCGTACCGGAAGAAATTCCAAAGAATCTCGAGTTAGGCGGTCTTGCAGTTTATGCTTCCGTTGTGTAAGGGCCCGATGGGTAATCTTACTCCTTTTGTTCCTTATACACCACCCCTTCGAACCCAACCCCTCCGTCACTCTCTTGCTTTTTCCCTCTTTCTCGGAGTCTCGCGAAACTTGAATTAATTGCCGAGGGTTTTTGACATCATTCATTGTCCTGGAGTCTCACAAAGAGAACTCCCACCTGAACAGCAAGCCGAAGAACGACGGGGGTACCGGATAAAGGAAAAGTTATGTTTCATATATATATATATATATATATATACTGAATAATGACGTTGTCGTTACGGATCAGATAAGGATGTAGAGAAGATAGAGAAAGAGAGGAAGGGAGTGGAGGTAGACATCCGGGTTTCAAAGTTTCCCACGGTAGAATTTAGAAGGACAATTTTCTGAAATCCTCGAGCATAGTAAATCACGAATCGAGCTTGCAACTTTGCATTTTCCCTGATACTGCAATTCCTCAGTGGTCTTCTTTTCAAGACGGTGTCTTCTTCTGTATGAGTTTCCCACGGATTCGGCAATTTTCAAGTAGTCCACGACGAATTTCTCGGATATGCTTACGTATCATGGTGTGATTTAGCCTCCGGCATGGAAAATAAGAAATTTCGAACCCGCTGGACTCGGTCTCGGAATTCGGCTGGACCGGATAACCGTACTCGAGGATGAAGTAGTTTGAACTAACAGATTGCGAGTATAATCGTCATGAAATCTTTCCGAAGGACTGGAGAATACTGTCGCGTCTGTATATATATGAAAGTGAGACAAGGGAGCCAACGAAGCAGAAACTTCGTCACGAAAGTTGGAGACATTGAACGAAGGAAGAGCATCGAGACGTTACACGAAGGATCTTTTGTCCTTCACTCGTTCCTCGTCGTTGTCCATTCCCAACGACCCCTTCTCTGTCTCTCTCTCTTTCTCGAATTTGCTACCAATCTGAAAGTTGCGTTTCTCCACATCCAGACACTCTCCACCAACTTCTAATACTGACTGGTCTGCCTTCGCTTCGACGAGTAAAAGAAACGCCTGTCGATGCCGAAAGAAAGTCACCAACAAAAGTCAACAGTAGAAGTATCGATTAATAATGGAGTCTTGAAAGTTCTTGAAAGGTTTTGTAAAAAAGACCTTCAGATTCAAACAGTAAAATAAATTGACAGAAGGATCGGTAGATATTTCAACATGGCCAACTTCATCGTATATCTGTGTATTAAAAAATAACGATTCGTTTAATCCTGCTGAATTTTCAAATACGCAAAGAGCGTCCTCGAAAAAGCTCTGCAATTATGGTACCAATAGCAATTAACCGTTTCCTTAATTCGTAGGCCGCGATTCAATCCCATTTCTTTCGTCGGGATCAGCTATTATTATTCCCAGCTTTAATTACACACCGAATTAATTATACAAATCGGATGACGTCTCGTTGAGAATACCGCGAAAAGGGGTTGAAAATCGGTACCCAATGTCTTCGAAGATACCGCGTAAGCGCCCTGTAGAAAATTGGTTTGGGTTGAGAGAGTCTTGGAACGAGATGATTTTACGAATATGCTGAATTTGTAAATTGTTTCGCTTCTCCGATATCGGTTAATTCGAGCGAAATGGGGACGAAGAAAGACAGAGAGAGATCGAGAGAGAGAGAGGTGGAGTGGAAAGGAGATCCTCGTGACTAGAGGATTTCGTTGAAAGACGAAATTAAATTTCGGGAGTCACTCGTAGAATTGAGCTTTCGAAACGACGGAGGATTCTCCGCAAGATTTCCATTTTGACCCTGGCAGTCTCTACTGGATACTGGATGAAGAAACGAGATGCCATTGTCGAGCTAAGAAGTGGAAGAACTCTTGGGCAAGGATCGTGGAAGACAAGGAAGACGAACATCCAGAGGACTAAAACTAGCAATGGGACGGAGAGCAAAGGAGGCAGAAAGAGAGAGAGAGAAGTTGGGAGGGACGGAAGTGAGAGGAGTAAAAAGCGAGTTCTCCTTTTGGCTGGATAGGGGCACTAAGTGACCCCCGACGTGTTATCACCGCGGAGGGAAGAAGAAACCTTGGTGCCCATCTAACGCCTTCCGTGCTGATTACATGGCACGAGGGAACCATTTACGGTCACGAGCACCAAGCGAAGTATACCGGACTTGGAACCCGGAAGAAGACGGAGAGAGTAGAAGAACATCAGAGAATGGGAGCCATAGTGAGAGAGAAAGAGACAGCAAGAGAGAGAGAGAGAGAGACTTAGAGGAATGGAGCTTTCCGGGTGCTCATTTAGCTTGGCCAACAGGGTGAAGACCACTACTGGTTTCAAGATGCCGAGTGTCCGATACCCACAAGAAAAACTACCGAGGTTATTATCGCCGTCAGGAATGACGATGGACGATAGACCCGAATTGAGAGTGTAAAAGCCTGGAATTGAATTGTATGAATTGCTACGAAACCTGCATTAATCCACTTCTAACTGAAAGAACAAACGAACAAAAAAAAACGATTTGAATGGCATTTGATAAAATCGTCCAAATATTTCAAAAAGCCATTGCCATCAGCCAGGAAATTTCGACGTTTTCTTTCTCTTTCAGAGAACTCGATGATGGACACAAAAATAGTAACTTCTTCATTGATTTTTTGAATATTCCGAACGAATTTGAAAAACCATTTGATTTTTAATTTAACCTATCAATGGTTCAGTTATCAATAGAATATTACTAAATATGTGATGATTGGTTCAAGTTATTTAGTAGAGGTCCGACATACTTTTATGGTGCCCATCAGGACCCTAGGCAACCCTGAAAGATCTTCATCGATAAAGATGACTAGATTTCCCTAGTTTAGTGACGGCTTGATTCAAAGCGGTCACCCATCCCATCAGCGACATCCCTCTCCATTCTTATCAACTTTGTTATTATATATTTGCGAAACGTGTTTGCATTTCGACGTTGCAACGCAATCGGACGTTTCGCCAATATTGGGTCTTCTTCACTCCAAATTAACGACGAAAGCGGAAGCTTGCGCAACCAAGCGGATGACGGTAAGTGGTCCTCATTTTTTACGATCTTCATTCCTACGACTACTCGATACTCGAAAATGGAAGCCCCGGTTCTATTGTAAAACGCACGTCAAGTCGAGCGGAATTTCAACTTGGGTGGATTGTTTCTGCCGCGGTATATCTCAGTCGGTTGGAAGTAGAAACAGCGGTAAACTGATGCCAGGGATTTCCCTTTGGGAAGAACAGATTTGGGGAAGTCACGAACGCTCGTTGTTCGCCCTAGCCATCAAGGCGTATTATTCGAACGAGGGCCGAGCTGTGTACTCGGATCTCTAGTCCACACCCCCCCATCACCTTTCATTCTCATCGTCCACCATTCTTCCCTCATTTGTCTAACAAGTTACGTTTACATAATCTTAGCATTAATTGACACTCGACTACCCTACAACTGTGCATCAAACCTACGGGTCGTCTGAAACATCAAATTTTGATAGCATGACGTAAAATTGAATTTTGAAATTAAATTGCATTTTTAATTAAAATTTCAACGACTAAATATCACACAACGAAACATCATTGTTTGGGTTTCTTTGGGTTTGTCTTTTTCTGAACTTCCTGGAGATATTTTATTGTCGTGATATTTTTTCGTGTGATATTACGTCGTGTTAGCATTATAAATTATTAAAAATAAAACCTTTCCACTATTTTAACATTTTTTAAATATTTTATATTGCTAGAAAAAAGTAACAATGTGATATTACGTCATGTTACCATTATAAATTATTAAAAATAAAACCTTTCCACTATTTTAACATTTTTCAAATATTTTATCCTACTGGAAAAAAGTAACAATGAATTTTCAACGACATTCAACGACAAAACGGTGAGTATGACGTACCCTGCCACACTCTTGCCGGGTTAAAAAAATCCTGAGAAAATCTTAACAACGATTTTTGCGTTAAAGCATACTTTTCAAAATACGATGACAACCGGATGGAGGAAGAATTCAGTCTGAACCGATATGCTTACTAGCGGGCATGATATTATTTATGGCATAAACGTCAGCACAGGGTCATCGCTGGTGGCGGTTTATAATCCTCTCTCTCTCTCTCTTGATCCCCTTCCCTACTTCGGGGTCAATACATGGAACTGGCGGAGGAAGCGAGACGGAAAAAGGGTTGTCATACACTCATACATGCACACCAATAATCGCACGTCTCCCTCCCTCTATCTCTCTCTCTTTCAACCTGATACGAGCTTGAGCAGGGATGAGGACAACTGACAAGGATGAACGCAGGGAGGAGTGCTTCATGCCAAACTTCAATTCAAATATAGAAATGGCACTGTGCACTCGGAGTAACTCTCCCTCTCTCTTCCCCAACCCCCCCCCCCCCCTTCACTCCGTCCACCTCTCTGACTCTGGCCGAGTGACATTTGGTAGATCGTATCGGAGTCGTCTGGGAATTGGTGGCATTGGCTGGTCGGGTATATGCGCTTCAAACCGATCGTCAGTTGCATGTTGGATGGAAGGATGAGGTGAGGTGACCTGGGCTTGCAATACAATCGAAACTACCTAGTATTCTGATTTATTTATTTCATTGTTTTTTCCAGTAAATCTTTTGAGTAAACTTACAAAAAACGGGATTATCTGTTGAGGACTCGAATGATCATTCGCAATGTTTCGTTTAAACAAATGGTTTCTATTATTGGTTTATTTATTGATTTATCGAGGGAGAGCTTAACTGATGTGATGAAAAGATCGATAAAAAAGATCAATAAAAAAAGATCATCAAAAGACAGTTTAGAAAATTCACGAAGGCAGCAGGTTTTGGTCTTTTTGTAATCCAGCTATGACGTTAAATCAAAAACTTGAAGGAATGTTTCCCACGACGTAGAAGTTCGAAAGAGGAATAAAAGACTTTGGAAAATGAACCCAAAAATAGGGAATTTCTTTACGGATTGTTCATCGTGAGAATATAGACAGAATTTTGTGATACATCAAGATAACGTTGGATAATAACACGTGGTTCATTAATTACTCAATGCAAAGATCTAATTATGAAGAAAAAGGAATTCTCCATATTTTTCACATTATTATTCAAAAGTTGCACTCAAGTTGTATCGCCTGTAATTCAATCAGGGAAGAGTCACGCTGCATACAAATCGAGAAATTGTATTTACAGTGATGTAAATTGAAATTATACAGGCACTTTGCATAGGAGAAGAGGGCAAACTTTCTCTATTGAAATATCGATTTAGCGAGATGAAAATTTGCCCAACTCGAGCATCGTTCGTTTGGAGGATTATTGGATAAAGATGCACTGGGAAAATAAGTAAATGATAGCCAGCAGGAAATGCGAAGGGAGAGGGGGGAAGCAAAAGTAGGATAAAGTGAAAGGTAGGATCGCCAAGCTGGACATCGTGCCTTTGGGCCATGTTGCAGCTATCTGCATCACGGCACGATGTTCTTCGATCCCTTCATCGTGACTTTAGCGTCATCAACTACGGTCGTAGATAACGAGAACACGGAGAGTTCGAGAGCGGAAAAGTACTCTGAAAAAAAAGTGAAAAAAGAAAAAAAAAAGATGGTATATTCGATAGGATATTTTCAACTTGGAACCTGGACCGTTGTTTTTTTTCTTGACTGGAAGAAAACTGGTGACAGTGATGAAGACGATAGTGTGGCACTATCCTATAATTAAAAGGAGGTTTGAGACTTCGATCGACGAAATACAAAGGAAACGTGATACAGTCTTCAACGTCGCTTCTACCCTGGAAGCCTTGTCTGCCACGTACATCCAGTTAGTTCTCTTCTTTCATCGGATAACAGAAAAAAAATGGCGTTGCAACGAGGCACCCCTGATAATGAGATCGATAAGGAGAAAAGGGGAAAAGAGAAGGAGAAATGATAATGATAGCGTTTGTTGTACCCGAGCAGCAGGTACTTTTGGTAAAATGTATAGCATAATAATAATAATAATAATAATAATAATAATAATAATAATAATAATAATAATAATAATAATAATAATAATAATAATAATAATAATAATAATAATGATATCAAGAAATAAAGATCGATATCGTAATAACTATCGTCCGCTTACAAAAAACTAGAAATTACGAATCCGGATAATAGGATAACGAAGAGATTACATAAGATACATCGAGACTTACGAAATTCTTCAGTACAAGAAAAGCCATCGATGAAGATAAAGGTTAACCTATATAACTGAAGGTTATGTTAAAGAGCTTTAGTAATATAAAAAGTTTATCTAAAAGTTAGGAAAGCTAAGCACGATGCAAGTTTAACTCAAAATTGAACCAAAATCGTTGTTAAAAAGGAATTTAGAAAGTTACTGTTTACACAAGAAGGAAAAAACGAGAAAAAGAGAAAGAACGAAATATATTGGTTCCTTTTCGGATTTTACCTCGACATTTTTGTCCTTTTTTGATATCTTATCCACGTTCTTCGTAATATTATTTCACATATTTTGAGTGAAAAATTTGGATGATCTGCAACGTTGTATGAAAAAAATAATAATAATTTTTACGTATCGGATTTCAAGCCTGTCAGTACCGATAAAGTGTACTTACGTAGGTCGATCTCGAGGAGCAGTCACTTCTTATTTGTTAAATGGAATATAGGTCTTCGCAGATGTATAAGACGTGAAAGTCAACTAGCCGGACGGGGAAAGACGATATCTGGGATGTCATATAACATCGGTAAAGTACCGTAAAAGTCCTCTTGAAATAATCGAGAGCGGATATTTCTATTTCAACAAATCCGATCCCCTCCTCGACGAGCTCTAATTCTTGTTAAACTCTGACAGGTTCGCATCCCTCTTCCTTGCCCTCGCACTCTTTCCTTCTTTTTTTTTCTGTCGTATCGACTGACCCGAAGTACACGTGACGATAAGAGGATTACTTCGTTCGAAATTTCCACTTCGCCTAAACGACGAATTTCCACTTCGCCAAATCGACGAATTTCCACTTCGCCAAAACGACGAATTTCGACTTCGCCAGTCAACCCATACCGAAATCAAGACCGATCATAAAATATTTATTGAGTCACGGACGTTTTTCGATATTCGGTCGAGTACTACATAACCAATTCGATTAAACGAAAAATAGGGTTTTGTATCAAACTAATTACAAAAAACAATCTATCTTTTTTGAATATTTGCGAGCTTTGTTTAGTTGCTCCCAATAAGGATGCAAAATAACTGTAACGTGAAAAATGAAAGTTGATAAAAATTATTTTAATCGAAAATTCTCTCATTCGAAATTTATTACGATCTTCGAGTTTCCATCAGTGGAATATACCGAAGCTTATTTCTTGTTGTTTTTTTTAAATATATTAATCTTCATTACTTGATAATAAAATCAATAAGACACATACAAATTTCAATAATTTTTACAAGGATTTCGTAATAAAAAAATGTCAGTGAAAATTCGAGTGACTAATAATAAATAGTATTTCGTTGCAACACTGCAAGTCTTAAATGCATAATTCATTCAAATGGATCTAAAGCATCAAAACATCGTTTTTTGCTTGATGTACAGCTAGTAAAAAAGAAAAATAACATTTTTTCAAATATATGAACAAACTATTTTATTACGCTAGATTCTTTCTTAATTAATTATATTCTTTGAAAACTGCAATAAAATTAATTACTTTAAATACAAAAATAAAAAGATGCATATCGTGAAGAAAAACGTGAAAATTTTTAAACCACGGAATATTTTTGTTGGAATGAAAATTATTATTATAAAAAAAACACACAAAAATATTTTCGGTTGTACAATCGATAGAAAAGTAACGTATTGTTTCCACTGGTCGAGGCAATTAAGCGAAAACAGTACGGGGCGTCGTAACAAGAGATTGATGGTCACGGAGGAATTTCAATCGGATGATCAATTAAACAACGTTCCAGTCAGACATCTTACCGAGAGCGTTTCTGGCACGAGTGGACAGAATTCTAGACTGATGAAGCCACGAATGTGGATGTTGCTATAGCGATTTTGGGAATTTGGCGTGTCAGGATCTCGTTGATCCTGGTCTCGAGGTGGTCCTCGACCGCTAACCGGAGCTACGAAGATTCTACTTCAGTGTAATCTATGGGCAATTTTGGCAAGAATATTAATCATCGAACGATGAAAGCGAAAATACGATATCAACAATTGAATTCCAGCCCTAATCCTCGTTTTTAGAAAAGATGAATAAAAATATTCCATTCGTCAATTCAATTTTAGCGATTGTTTAAAAAATCGAAATCCAAAAATTGTCTTTGCTTTTTTCGGCATTTACTTAATAAAATTCTAAAATAAATTTTAGTGAAAGATTCGTACAGGGACATTTATGTAAAATAAAAATTGGGATGAACAATGTTTTTTTTAGGTAATTTTAGAAAATATGAAAATGCATCGATATTGCATTGGGGTTTTGGGTGTTTTACGAGTTGGCATCGAACTCCCTGTAGATGTATACCCGACGCTTTCGCTCTGTTGGCTCGTGCCCTTCATCTCGAAAAGGGTGATCCCAGCTGCATTACCTTGATGAGCCCTAGGCATATACTCTCTATTCCCGGTGGTTCATCTCGCCGTCTCCGAAATCCGCATATACGCCCCACCACAGGACGAGCCAATGCTCGAGCCAACCGACACTCGTCGTTGTTCCTCCTCTTCCTCATCCTCTCGGCAAGACTAGACTAAGACTTGAGGTATAATTCGACGATTTGAAACATTGAACTTCCATCAAAGAATAGCGTACGAAGGAATTTTCTACTTTTGGACATTTGTCCCTTTCATTTTTTCGAAACCCCTGAAGAAAATAAGTTTAATTTATTAGCTAATAATTGAGGACGAATATAATTGTTTCGATTATTATTTTCGTTTTCTATCTCGAGAAAGAGATGATAATTAAGGACGAATATAATTGTTTCAATAATTAATTATAATTGTTTCAATAATTAATTATAACTGCTTCAATAATTAATTATAGTTGTTTCAATAATTAATTAAAATTGTTTCAATAATTAATTAACTAATAATTAAGGACGAATAAAATTGTTTTAATTATTATTTTCGTTTTCTATCTCGGGAGAAAGAGAGATAAATTCATCTTTGATAATAATGAACAAATATTTATTTTTTATTTTCAAAATTACCTATTAATATTGCTCGGAAGTAATCGACAGAAATAAAAATCCGATCATTGAGAATTGCAAGTGGATATTATTGTATATAAATATTATCCTCATATTTAAAATAAAACATTAATTAATATGTAACATAAAAAATTGGAATTAAATTTCATAGTTAAATATTATACCAGTAATATTATCAAACAATATTAATATTGTTCGATAATAATCGAGAGAGACAATATGCATAATTAATAGATACCGATACACATTATTATTTACAAATATTAATGTCATGTTTAAAGTACAGTTGAATAAACATTTTCAAATTCTTTGACATTATAGCAAGGGTGAACAATTTGAGTTTTTCAAAATTCAAAATCTAATTGAGATTTACGTACCAATTTAATGCTCCTTATTTTATTGGAAATACACTAGATTGAAGACTAGAGAAATTGAGCCTACAAAAAATGGAATATTGTATTTATTCAAATGAAATTTTTCTAATGAAAAATTCCCTATAAAAATTCCTTATAAAAATCATTAAAAAATTCTTACAAAAAATTCTTTAAAAAATTCCCTAAAAAATGTCGATATAAAAAATTCGAGAAAAAATTAACCGGTAACACAGGAGTCAAAGTTGCCGATGGAAGTTTGCTTCTTGAACGTTGACCTGGTAAAGTTCGTACGATAGAGCGAGAGGTCGAGAGATATTTTTTCTTTACTCTAGCGTATGCCCCTAGTATGATAAGGTCAGAGAATATATGCGTCGGTTGTATCCACACGTCGTTGGGCGGCCGGTGAAATGGCAAACAGGGTTGGGAGATGCAGCAGATCTCTCGTATCCATCCCTCGAATGCTTCCTCAACTCCCAGCGGGCGGTTTGCGGCTCTATCCCAAACGCTAATTCGGGAGGAATGGATCACGTGTCACCGGTCTACATCTGCGCCCACCCTGGCTTGTATCAAAGCCACGACTATCGCATCTGCACTCTCAGTCCCACCGGAAGCTTCTCTAAATTATTAAACGCGATACGCAAATTTCCTCATTGCAAAACAATATTCGAATGAGATAAACAGCGCCTCGTGCAAAAATATGTTGGTCGAACTATTTTTTTATTAAATAATCAACAACAATTACCTGTGAGAATTTTTTTTTAATTCAATAATTGATAAATCGATAAACAAAGAATCGTATCCATTTTTCTTTATTGAATCAGATAATTGAAAAATTAATCGTGACCATTTTTCTGTATCGAATCGGATAATTAAAAAATTAATCGTATCCATATTTTTTGAAGAATTTGGATAATTATAGAAGAATGAATCGTGTCCATTTTTTTTAACAATTTGGATAATTAGAAGAATGAATCGTGTCCATTTTTTTTAACAATTTGGATAATTAGAAGAATGAATCGTGTCCATTTTTTTTTTCATCAAATCGCATATTAAAAAAATGAGGTATGTTTTTCTTTTTAATATCCAATTTGAGATTGTAGCTTTTTACAATTATTTAACTTTGGGCTCTCGCTTCGAGAGTTTTTTTTAACAAATTTTCCTACCCATACTTTCAATTATTTTTTTTTTTTCGTTACTTCTAAGGTATTACAGGAAATGTTAGTTCAAAAGGTTAGTCCAAGATAGGTGAATCGTGAATTTATAAATCTAGATCATGTCCTGCCTTACGAATAATTGATACTATTTTTAATTAACAATTAAAAATGTTGATATTTCACTTCCAATAATAATTGAAATAAAATTCAATGCTATTGGCACGTGTTCGATTGAGCTTCTATCAGTAACTGTACATCGCATCAGAAATATCCAATTGAAATTCGTAAAAACTGTTCTCACAAAATCTCACACCAAGCCTAACCAAGAAAAATGTTGTAATTATGAAATATTCATTTTCGTAGAATTTCCAACGATTTCCAATTTCCAACGATTTCCTTTTATTTTAAATTTTCGCGCGTGTCCTTCCGGGCTTTTACGATCCCATTCAGTATGCTTCCACTCAGAGCGTTTATCACTGGTTTATTTCTAATTTATCGCACGGTTTCGACTCGGTCGCGAACAGAATTCAAACGTCAAAAAATTTTTGATAATTTTCTTTTCTAGCCCGTAAAAAATTAAAATAGAAAAAAAGTCGTGTTCAAAAATAGATAAGATTAACGAACGTGGAAGAGTCTTACGTCGAAAGCTGCAACCAACGAGGAGAACGAGAGAATGCTCGAGAGAGGAAAAAAAAAACTCAATTACTCACGCAGGTGAATAACGGACTACGGTTCGGTGCCGTTTGAAAGCTATCCCGGAATATTCATTTCAGTGAGATTGGTAGAAGAGGAACCTGACGTATGTATACGTGTAGGAACAACTTCTAGAATTACTCGGCGTCTCCATTGTCGTATTGTAACGGCAACAAAAGTGACTTCCGGTGCACTCGAATCTTCGTACTTTTCTCGTTCCAAAGTTCCAAGCTCGCATTGCTCGGCGCAAGGGAGACTCTATTTCGTAATTAAAAAGTCCTACAATAGTTGTCCGATCGGTACGGCAGTTTCCTGTCCCGTAATATTTTCATAATGAAAAAAATGGAGAATGTTGGTCTCGACAAAGAAACGCTGTCGGCATTGATGATACCTGAATAAAGATTGGGCCAGTATTCTCCGTGTGTAGCTATGTTTTTCGTAATAAAAAAAAGAATATATGACCAAGCCAGAAAGTTGCAACAAATTGGTCGAAAAGCGACTCGAAAAGCACGATCTTTTTATTTTTCATTGCGTATTTTTACTTTTGTCAATTCAGTAAGAAATTATTATAGTTTTTCAGTTCGTAAAAAAAAGAACGTGTTTTTGCACCTCAGACAAAATTATTGTTAATTTTCTTTTATTTTTCATGGTCATGATTCTTCAAGATTTTTGTAAACAGATAACACACGTATTTGGAATGTACCATCGAATACTAAAAATAGCCAAAGTATTTTTTTTTTTTGAGGGATTATTCGAAAACGACGAGGTGTACGAATACTTTTCTCTTAACCACCTTCTTGGGTGAATCTAGGTGACAAAATCCGAAGAATGGGTTCGTCTATACTGCTCAGAGGTTTTCTCCATTTTCCATATATTTCTCAAATATCATATATTGTAAAATGAGACATTTATGCAAAAAATAAAAATTTTTCGTAAAGTTGTATTGAATAATTAAAAAAGTAATAAATAATTTTGTGAAAATCCTTTAGTCGTGAGAGTTTAGTGCTAATCGATGATCTTGGTCGCCTAGTTGTTCTGAAATAAAAAAAAAAACATTTTTTTTTGTAAAGAGATAATATTCTCTGATACTGCATCGAAGTTCTATTAATATGCATTTGGCAATGCTCAAAAACAGTCAGGTTCCTAAATTGGGTGATTTTTTTTTTTTATAAATAAAAATTGTAAAAGCATGATTGATTTTTTCAAACGTTAATTTTTTCGCCCAGTGTGTATAAATTCAAATTTGGAAAAGAAAATCAGTAATCGTTTGTCTCACTCGTTTTGACTAATATTGAAAACGAGTGAGACTAATCGAGAACGAAAATTTGGTAAAACGGTGGCCGAAGGTTTGAGGGTCCCCCATGGCTAAGCTTCGAAACGTTTCCAGGCAGGGCAATTCCAAGCGGTTTCAATTATTAACGCTATTAATCAGCCCCTCGGATAAATAACCGTTTTCTCCCTCGTTCCTTCTCAATTTGCTTTATCCGCGGGATAAAATGGTCGAATCTGTTTTGAGGTCGAGGTCTCGAGGGTTTGTTTAAAAAATCCCCCTCCTCCCGTGGTCCATGCTAGGGCGAAGAAAAATAAACGAAAAAACAGAAGCTTTTCTTATTTGTTCTCACGTGACCATGGAAAGCTCGAGCAATTGTTTACGTCCTCATTTATTTCATTTTTCATACGCAAACCTTTTCATGGAATTTACTCACTTACCGTCAACTTTTTAATGCCGCACCCCCGACACTTTATTTTCTCTTTCACTATGTTTATTTTTTTTCCACCCTCCAACCCTCTCTCTTTCAGTAATTTTTTTTTTTTCACTCACATTGCGAGACCATTCCCGGGCAATGTGACATAGGTATGAGGGTGGCTCAAAATCTATAGCTATGCTTTGGATTTCTTGCCTTGCAATTCTCAACTCTTTTCTTCGATAAAAATTCATTTCCTTCCTTTGATTTACTCGGAACTCCCAACGACTCTAGCCAACTCACTTTCTCCCTTCCACCCTTCGTTTCCACTCTTTCTCTTTCTTCCTTTCTTTCCATTTGTCGTTTTCACGATATTCTCGAGCGCTTTTCCTTCTTTTCAACTATTCGTCCCATTTATATACATACATACATATATACATACATATATACATATATATATTTTTTATTTTTTTTTTCAACTCCCTACCCCCCTTCCTCCGCCTCGACCTATTCACCTTTTGCTAGTGAATAATCCAGAAAGTCCTACGCAGCGAGAGAGAAAACCTCTCTTTCCTTCAAGTTCGGCTCGCCCCTTCTCAACGTCTTGTAATCTTGCCCGACAGATGAAGACGCGAATATACACGCGCACGTGCAAACAGAGACATACTACGGACGAATACTTAGACTCCCATACAGGTGAGGTTAGGATCAAGCTGGTGTGCGAAAACTCATGGAAGGCTCAGCGATGACCTAGTTGGAACGGCCCATTTTATACCTAGTATATGCATACACGTATGTATGTTTATTTATATATATATATATATATATATTGAAACGAGGCCATTTGTTTTAAAAAAAAACTGTCGAAAAGAATTTGTAACCGTGGAAAATATAGTAATTAATTTTCGAGTCAAGTTCTTTTTATTAATAAACTATAAAATGTATTTTAGTAACGAATTAAAAAAATGAGCGAGAAAAAATCAAGCATTTTGGTAAAACAATCAAAATTACATTTTCAGTTTTCTTCAATAATGTCTTTTTGGAATATTGATATTTCGAAGATCATTTTCACCACATATTTTCATACATTTCATGGATCATATTTTCCACATATTTGTGGAAAATATAGTAATTAATTTTCGAGTCAAGTTCTTTTTATTAATAAACTATAAAATGTATTTTGGTAACGAATTAAAAAAATGAGCGAGAAAAAATCAAGCATTCTGGTAAAACAATCAACATTACATTTTCAGTTTTCTTCAATAATGTCGTTTTGGAATTTTGATATTTCGAAGATCATATTCGCTTTAAAGCATGATAAAGACCTTATTTAAAATAAAAACACTGTTTTAGTCGTTATTTAACAAGCTTAAGGGGTTAAAATAGGACGTGGGGATAAAAAGGGTTCAAGAGTTGGTCAACGTTCACTTTATGAGGTATGGATTAAAAAGTTTTTGTTGTGAAGCTGGAAGCATTTTTTTCATCATTTTTTGATAGGTAGCTATTTTGATAATTTCGTTCTACCAAGTATAAACTTTCCTTGATTCGCACCGAAGTTCCAAATTTCGTCTTTTTTTTTAGTTACAAAATGCATAAGTCAAAAACTAATACGTTTTAATAATTCATAAAAAATATTAAGTACGAATTTATACAAATGTCATTAAAATAATACATCTTCCTTTTTTTCTATTTGACACCCTTCCCCCTCTCCATCTCTTCTCCACCCTGTTTATTTTTCTCTGTTCAGAATCTCTCACCCGTTCGTTGCAGTTGATGTATAAGTTTCGAAACTCCCTTATTTTCGACCTTTTGCTTTTTCATTTCGTTTTAGCGACGCAGTTCCGTGTCTTATTCGTCGAGCTTTTTCCCGTAGCTCCTCATCCAATGCTTTTTCTATTCTTTCTCATCCTGACCTTTCTTATCCGTCGCCGACTCGGAACGTCTGCGTTAATATTTTACAAAACTTTCGTACACGTTTCGTTCTATCGTCGTCTCGATCCTTTTCTATCTCGGCCTCTATAAACTTCGTAGAGATCGAAGTTCCAGGATCGCGCAAAGGGATCCTTATATATGTTACATTGAGTATATAAATAATACAGAAATAAACAAACCATTATTCATAAACAGGTTTTTTATTTCTCGTTGTCTCGTACAAATAGTAGAATCCTGTCTGCATTTTGGATATCGAAATACCCAATTAAGGTTTCGTCAAAATTCATTTGTTCAATTATATAAATAATTAATGCATAATACATATACCGTTTCATTATTTATATTAACTTCACTCTGTAATCCTTGATTACACATTTATTTGGATTTCATTTCACAATCCGTAGTCATGGATGATAATACAACATTGGAGGGGGGGGGGGGTGGCTTTTATAATTGCTGATGTTTTCTTAACGATAATGCAAATTACCTGCGATGAAGTTTATTCATACTAACCATTGAGTTGCATTAAGTTAACTCAATGATAAATTGGTTGCACGAGTCTCCTGCATTTGTTGATGAAATCTGACGGAAATAATTTTGATTAACGATTTTAATTGACGGATGGAATGTATCAAATGGAAATTTCAAAAATGACGAGGATACAGATTTGTCGCGATTTTCGAAATTAATAACCTACAAATGGATGTGTAAAGTACGAAATAAATATTAATATACGAGTAATAAATCGTATTATTTCTATATAACATATTTTTTCACTGATAACCCTCTGGAGACTGTTTAATCGTCCAGTGTACTCCCCAATGACGTTTGGATAATTCAAGCTCTTTCTTGACCCAACGAAAAGCTGTGTGAGAACTTCCTTGCGATTTTTCACTAAAAATGGGGATATCCCTTCCAACAGAAAAACATCGAAGTTTTTGTTGTCTACGAGTACGATACCTCAAAATGGAATGTATGCATAGGCAATGGCGACACCTTGAGCGAGAATAAATAAAAAGAAAAAACGATGAAAGAAAGTCGAGCTGACTCGGCTAGCTGTCCATAGAGGGATGAGAGATGCCGCGAGACGTCAGTAGAAAAAAAAAAAAAAAAAAAAAAAAAAGAAAAAACGAAACCCCCGGCGCCCACACCCCCCCGATTCCTCCCACGAGGACTTATAGAAGAAGGATGGGGGTTTGAGAGAAAACGGAAAAAGAGCACCCTTCGTCCTTCGAGCAGCGTTTTCCCCGACGACCAAACTGGGTCGGAACTCGGTCAGAAGGGACGAAAAAACGGAGCCAAAACGAATAAAAGGGACGAATACAGTCAAGGAAGGGTGAAAACTCACGATAGACGGAAGTGGCCGAAAGACAGCCGAGGAGAAAAGAAAAAAATAAATAAATCGTCGCTACATTTTCGAAGACTTTTTTTAGCTGTGCTCCGCAAGAAATCGAGTATCCAAGACCGCGAGTTTCGCGACACACCCTTTCAAAAAAAAAAACCTCCCGGCAACTACCCTTTCGAATAGCAACCCTCTGGAATACCCAACCCAACCGAGCCAACCACCATCCCTCTCTTGAGGGAAAAACTCGGCGCGAATGTTTTCCTCGTTCGACGAAAACAAGTTGCCCTTGGACACGTAGACAAAAATAGGTACACTGATACCAGTACGAGATGAAGACTATTGGAACGTGCACGTGTGTCTTCACGCTCGAAAAAGGGAATGACATCGAGGCCAGGGCGAGGAAGAGTGGATTTTGGGGACAGGGTGGGGAGTTTTCAAACACACGAGCCAACGGAGAGCAAACGTCGGAAACTGCATTACTTGATATCCCTCCCACGGTCGGATAGACCACAGTCAAAAAATACGTAACCTTTGTTAAATGTTATTTTCGAAAAGGACTGGAACATACACGAAGACACGTTTGTTGTTTTTCGGTTTCGCGAGCACTCGGGTTTTGCTTTCAGTGATTCCAAACTTTTGGATGAGAATTTTCAAAAAAGATTTGTAGGAACTATTTATAAGAACAATGAATATTCTATACATGGATTATCACGCATCCAGAATTTTGTATCAACCTTGCTAGGAGAGTTTCCGTTGCAGTTTGGGTTTTATTTCATTCGAACGCTGAAACATCGAAGAATGGATTAGAATTTGTGAAAAAAGACTTAGTATGAATTTTTCTCCGTGGAAAACATGATTCGTCCGAGCAAAAAAAATTATTTTAGTGTTTCTTTTGAAAATGTGGGTTTTGTGGTTTTACAGGGTAAAAAATGGTCTCGAATATGCCATCGCTCAGGACGATCGAGATCGAAGCTTGCAACGTTGCAGCCCAATGAAAATGATTGTTTTTCAATATTTCTATTTTTTTTTCACCGCGATTGTAAGTGAAATACGTAAATAATTATTCGATTTTTTATTATGATAATTTATAATGCAAATTTGAAGAAAAATATTTCCCAAAATAATGGAAGTATGGAATCGAAAAAAATGAGGAAAGGAATTTCATTGGGTGGCAATTATGCTTCAAATCTATCAGGATGATTCACTGATCGAGTCGTAGAATTTTCAGCCCTGTTGCTAAAAACTGATCCCAAACTTGTGGAATACTCAAAATTCTTCTACGTGGCTTCTCTTCGAGAGTCTGGATGCTTGTCAAAAATGGATCGAGGAGAAACCTTCTCCCTCATATATCGCCTCATTTACCCGGGGAAATCTACGAATCTTCCACCTGTTGGCTCTTCCATTTCCTGGATGCAATTACGCAGGGTTGAAAAGTTCACCCTATAAGTGAGTCACGAATATTGTAGGAGAGACGCGTACACACGTGTTGGAAAGTAGGTTGAAGAGGGCGCCTCGTACGAATCGTTCATAATTCAAGAACTGTTTGAACTATCGAGCTCGAGTTGGCGTACGAGTGGAAACCAGTATCTCCATTTGATATATTATAACTCTCTCGGGGTTTCACGTGGAAACGGATAGACGTGTTGGGATCTTACGGAATATCGACTCTCATGAAATTTATGTGCATTTCGTAGAGAGAAATTTCGATAAATATTCAGAAAATGGTCAATTCGGTAAACATTGGGGCAAAAATATGAAGAAAATATCGAACTTCGATAAACATTCGGAAAGTACGGTTTCGAAAAATCTTTCATGTTGAGCTTGGACCTTCAAGGTAGAGAGCATTGGCCTAGGCTAACTTTTGGATGAGTAAAGGCTTCCCAGCTTCGTACCTCCGTGCCATCTGTCGGCCAAATTATATTGACTTTCCCATAGCAACGAAACTTCAGAAAAATATGCTCGATCTATCGACACGAGTTTTTCTGCAGTTTCCCAATGCCTTCATGGAAATACGAAAATGTAGTAAATGAAATTATTCAATGTGCGTTGAGCACTGTTATTTTGGCGGTAATAAATTGTAGTGGTAAAAACTCAGAAGTTACCTTCTAGCTTTGTTTAGTCTCATTTTGGTTTACCTATATATTAATAAAGTTTTGTTTCAATGTTCATTTTTTTAATCTTCGAATCGATAATCTTTTATCAAATCTGACTAAAGTTTTTCCATGTTCGAAAAAAAATTGCATTATTATTGACAATATCAATAACAGAAGAGAAAAAAATATCCAGAAGGAAAACGTCGGTCATCAAAAGATCAAGAAAAACACTACCATTGGATTAAACAAATCTAACCGAGGTTCAAGTTCTCGTCGTATTTTTGTCTACTTAGGACCGATTTTTCAATCGCCAGATAACTTTTATCTGAAGAATATGTGTGACGTTTTGACAGCTTTTGTATAGAAAATATATCAAACCGCCATATTTATTCCTCAGATAGAAGTGAACTGATGATTGAAAAATCGGCCCTTAAACTTGCACGTACCAAATAGTCCTGTTCCTGAAAATTATTTTTTCTTGAAAATATACTATTTCAAGAGTAACATAGCCTAGGTTTTTTGCCATATCGCAAAAATCAAAAAGTATACGAATTTTTCAATAAAAATTGAGGTTTTTTGTTCTTCTTTTTCTCATTGTTTTTTCGCCATATTAAAATTTTAAAACGAAAGAAAAAACGATTGTATAACTTGAAAAACATATGAAATAGAATACTCGTGTAAGATTTGCGTCAATGAATCAAGTAGAATCGAAATAGCAACAAATTTACGGTCTGGGGTCCACTATACCCCATTACGAGTTAATGATGTACACGTGTCCACATAACACCACACGACAACTGTCATAGGTAGAACACAAATTGTAGATGAAAATCGCTGGGTTATGTAAGAGAAAACCGAGTTTAGCGGTTCATAGTAAAATATGCCTTTCCCACAACACCAAATTTTCTCGCCAACTCGACTCAAAGCACAGTTAAAACTCGTGAAATTTCTTGGTTTTACCTTGTACCTTTCATCGTGTTATCTCACACGGTTTCGTCGGTATCTCACTCTTGAAGGTTTTCTTCCTCCCTCTTCCTCTTCTTCCCCCTTTCCCTTCCGCGATTTTCTCCTCGTCTCTCCTATTGGCTGCGGAGAGGTCGCGAGGCAAATTCGCAGGGTCTTCTGTATTCCAGGTGTTTCCTAATTATTCGCAGAACGCACGAGCTTCTCGTGGAAGTTTCTTGCTTCTCCTGTTTTCTCCACACGCCAAACTTTCGACTTCCACTGGTGAACCACCAATTTAACGGGAAACGAGAGCACGTGGGGGCGGGGGGGGGGGGGGGGGGGGGGGGGGGGGGGGGGGGGGGGGGGTAAACGGGAAGCCGAGAAGCATCAATTTTCTAGTTAATTACGCGGTGGGAAAATCCATCGCATCGCCGAAAAGTCTGATGGAAATATTCGGATTAATAGTAAAATAATAAACAGTAATGTCGAAAACTACGAAAGTTTCAAGAACGAAGAAGCGAGGTTAGACTCTACACTAATCGTATTTTCTTTTTATTATAATTATGTCGAACAGAAAAAAAAAACAAAAAAAAACATTTTTTTATTCAAGCCGAGTAAAATTGTATTTCCGTGTAAATGAGATCAAGAAAATGAGAGCAGCATGCAAATTCCCTCGTGTTTTTTCGGCCACTCCGTATATCTCTATAGAACCAACCCTTTGCCGAGGCAAAAAAAAAACCGTAACCAATTTTAGTAGAGGCAATAAAATATTATTAAATTTTTTTATATCTCCAAAAAGTCTTTTCGTTGGGTGGACAGGGTATACAGAGCAGGGGATGAAAATACTGTATAGCCTGTGGAGGCCAGATGTTCAGGATGACACTGCGAGTATGTACAGGAAGAGTTTAAGGGGAAAGAAAAGAGAGAGAGAGAGAGAGACGAAGTTTGAGGAAGAGGAGTATACGCAAGGAAAATCACTAGGTCCCGATCTTAACCTGCACCCTTTTTACTTCCGGAAGATTTTTTTTTTTTTCTCTTACCCATTTCGTTCTTCCGCACAACGTCAGCATATCCTCTCTTGGGTCCATATTCTCTTGGCCTCTTTCGGCCTCTGTGAGGCTATGCATGTACCTTCATCGATCGTTTATCGATTCGCTGACAAAGCTCCATCGAGATTTGCATCTTGCCAGGAGCAGGTCGCGTTAGAGGGTGAGAGAGAGAGAGAGAGAGAGAGAGAGAGAGAGAGAGAGAGAGAGAGAGAGAGAGAGAGGCGAGAGAGTGAAAGAAAGGCCGAGAGGAGAAAAGCCATCCACTGGCAACTCAGCCAACCTTTTCCCCTCCAGCAAACCAGACTCTGCTTTGTTTCCTACGATCCTGAGCTCTCGCCTCGTGCCGGCATTTTATCCGGCAATAATTCGCCCATGGGGTTAAGGGATGAAGGACGATATATCGACGTTACCAACGTTATTTATCGCAATTCGAAGCTTCTTCGGTGTGCAAGCCCTCGTCACGCTCACTTCTCTACTTCCCGAGGTCCTTCTAATTCAACCCCTAGTCTGTGAAGTGCCAAGAGCCAAGACGGTGGAGGGAACCCCATAAAATATCTTTATTTACTTATTTACTTTATTTGTTCATTTACTTGTTTCATATATTTATTTGTTTTTATATTTATTTATAGAGAATATTAATAATATATTATTAATATAAATATCATCAATATTAATATTATGATTCATTTCTTTTTTTTGATTATTTATTTATTTATTTGTTTATGAAAAATATTGAATCTAGTAACGATATTAATAATATATATTAATACAAATATCATAAATATTAATATTATGATTCATTTATTTCTTTTTTGATGATTTATTTATTGATTTATTTATGAAAAATATTAAATCTAGTAGCGAGAAAGAATTTATCGAAATATTCCTTCGACGATAAAACCGAGATAAAATTAGAATTGAAGATGGAATATTTTTATGTCAACGGAGAGACAAATATTGAGATAAAGAGAGGGTGGAGGGGGCTCCGTACAGTTTTCCCGCCAAGTTCATTCAGCGTCATGGGGATCGTGTCTGGATGTATGCCAAGTGCTGAACACGCGCAAAATTTCAAGATCTAGGCGGGCTGATTTTTCGACGTGAGGCAATGCGGGAGCAGGCGCAGTAAACGTGAACTGAAGCCCGTCAGTTCTTTTGTACGGACTTACGTATGTGTATATACATATAATATACATATGTAAATGTTCAAGAATGAGCTTCGAAAGCCCTGATGATGCCTCACCTATTCTTTTCTTCCTGCTAGATTTTCTGACGTGCGCAGCGTAACACACCTTCCTTTTAGCCCCGGGGGTACATCGGAACATTGCAACAGGCGTTCTGTCAGTTTAACGATGCCGAGAATGGGTTCACGCCCAGGCATCGTAACACGACGAATTGACGGAACCAAGACGAATTGAGATCAATTTTTATCCATCAGATGAATCCCATGTTTTGACAGTCCCAGAAAACGGATCACCGTCAATGACAAATGCTCGGGAAAAATATAATTGAATTTTAATTTACATTGGTTACATTGAATTAAATTAAATTTTTTTATTTTATTTAATTTTAATGGAAGTACATATAATTTATTTTAATTTAATTTTAATGAAATTGCATTCAATTTAATTTAATTTTAGTAAAATTAAATTATATTAAATTTAATTTTTATTAAATTACATTAAATAAATTCGTCGTTTTTATTCATTCGAGCAAAAAGTCAGTCCAAAATGTTGAAATCGTAGATTTACAAACCCAGATCATATCGTACATATTTATCTTTATGAATAGTTAATTCGAGGGTAACACTCAGAAATTTTAATTTATTAACCCGGAAAGATTGCGGTGAAAAAAATGTAACAAGGAGTATTTGATAGTGTTCAGCATACCATTCCACTAAATGGGCTATAAAAATCGATTCTCAAAAAAAAAGCATTATTTTCATTAATTTTAATTACAACAGGAATATATTATACAATATCAGAAATAAAACCTATGCACCAATTTAACATTTTTTATATTTTACATTACTGTAAACAAATTATAATAAAATTTCAACGAAATTCAACGACATGTTGGGTATGACATATCCTGCCACAGTTTCTTCGGGTTACCTCCATTCATAAGAGAAGTCAAATTCGAAAATATCGATCTATGTCTGACCACGATTTGTCAGTAAAATCCATTTCGTCTTCGAAATCCGTTCGAACGTTGACAGTTGGCTTATCGTGAATTTTCGATTTTTCCTACATTTAATTTTTTTTCCAAACTCCGAGTTCTACAATTACCATACGTACTAATGACGTGTATTAAATTAGTACGACATACTCGTCTGCTGAATAATCAAATATGCAGAAATTTATTTTCAGCTGTACATTTGACCATCTTATCCTCGAGAGCTTGGTCACGGACTTTAGAGGACAGGGGTGGTTCTTGCATATCCGTAGTTTCCTCCGTATGTAGTGGCACGACGAAACGCCCAGAATGGTTTCGTAGTATTGGCTTCTAGCCAGTTTCATGCCACGTTGCTCAATGAAAATCTTTCTGGTTTAGCTTCTCCCTCTCAATCAGCCCTCTTTTGCTCTTTCTCCCCCCTCGCTCTTTCTCCCTCCCCCGTCGTTCTCACTCCAATCACACAGGTATACAGTCAAAAAACGTATACACGCAACAGGGACAGGATTGAAGAGGTTATACACGTCTTCTTGCGTTAAACGTAGGAAAACGTTCACACCAAGCTGAAGACTGGCTACGAGCCAGGAAACGCAACTACGAATCGAAGGAAATACCTATACGTCACGTATCACTTGCTCGTGTGAATATCCATATTGAAATGAGAAAAGCAGAGAGAAAAAATGAAAAAAAAAGTAAGCCCAAGTGGAAAAAGTAGTTGTTTGGTCAGACAGTAAGTAAAGGCGAGTCGTATTCCGACCGAGAGTACTATTACCTCATGATTGGAGATAAGGAAAAGGAGCGGTAGAGAAGGTCGATTTTTGACAGCTGCCAAATCCCAAAGCCGATAAGATACGAGGAAAAATGAGGAGAACCGCCCGGAAGGAACAGGGGAAGACGAGGAAGCTAAGAGAAATTGTAGGTTAGGAATAGGTCACGTGAGATAGGGCTAGGATAGAACTCGTTGCAAACCTCAGCTTTGAGTCATGTCCCCAGCAGAGATCTGGCAGGACCGTCAGGGATCGCGGAGAATAAGGCGGAAGTACTTCTTCAACGAGATTTGTACTGTACGTTTATATAGCGATTGAATGAAAAAAAAAACGAAGAGAAAGAAAGAAAAAAAATGAAAAAAAGGAGGATGAAGAAGAAGAGAAATTGAGTGCGGCATGATACGACACATGCACTGCTACGGTAACCCAGATAGGAATTCAACCCTCATAAATACTCTCTGACCTATCTGCGCTCTTGCGTTCTTTTTCTTCTCTAGCCTCTCTCTCACTTCCGGTTGCAATCTCGATCTTACAATTCCTCTCTCAGCTTCTCTCCAACTGTTCGTCGAAACTTTCGTTCACTTTTTTTCTTCATCCTCGAACCTGCCTTCGATTCCTGCTTCGGGCTCGAGCGTCCCCTTGTTCATTCGGAAGTGACGTTAAATGGCAATTGTCTTTTTTTCGTCGTGATAAGACAAGCTGGAAGTAGATATAGTAAATATAGACTCGACGAAGATATGTAACTATCTAAACCAGTAAATCGAAGCTAGCAGTTGCAGCTATTTATTGTATTTCAATTAATTCACTGTATTACAAAACCGATGAATCATTCGAATGAAACAAGGAATGTATTCATTACCACTTGATTCCTATCCTTTTCAAAACTATGCTGGATACAAGTTGTTCAGTCAAAGCTGAAGGTCATTCTCATCCTGATGGATTCCCTGTGTAACAAGTAGCCAAAATTCATCCCCTGTCGTCAACCAGCCCCAAACACACAGACATGGACCATCATATAGACAGATTAAAGTAGTCAGCGCTCTCTCGCTTTCTCAAAGCTTCAGCTGGGTATTTCTTTTATCCCGGCATCAAGCGAGAGGAAAAGAGGGTAGAGAAGTATTTCGCCACTCCAGAGAGAGAGAGAGAGAGAGAGAGAGAGAGAGAGAGAGAGAGAGAGAGACAGAGAAGAGAGGAGAATGAAAGAGTTGGAGACTGCAAGAGGGAAAGGGAACGAACGAAGGGAGAAAGAGAGAGAGAGATAGATAGATGAAGATGAAACGAGAGTAGGAGAAGAGGAAGCGCAGCAGGGAATGCCAGGGCATTAAGTATTCCCGTTGGGTCGGGTACGAACTGGCGTGTCCCGTGCACGGTCGATGCCGAGCTGGGAGTTGGAGCTCTCTCTCGTGAGAGCTGCTCGGCTAGCTCGTTGGTGGTGGCGACGGTGGTTCCCGTCGTAACGAATCTCATCCCCTTCTCCGTCCTTCCGCCTTCTGTCCCGCTGCTCCTCGCTACCGGGCGTCACGACGCCGAGGGGGTGAGACGCCAAGAGAGAGAGAGAGAGAGAAAGAGAGAAAGAGAGATAGGGGGAAGGGTAGAGGGCGCGATAATACATAGATCCCAACATCTATGTGTACTCGTATAGACCTAGGGTTCGGAGAGGTGAGGTTGGCAGTCGTCGAAGTCGAGTGGAGGAGGCAAAGTAGGAAGAGAAACTCACGAGTGGCAGAGGGAAGTTGGAGCTAAATTCCGAATGGAGGGGATCAGCGCATGCGCAGGAACACTTGGAACAATTGTAGGAAACTCGAGTGGGGAGTCGAACGATTTCACTCGCACTTGTAGGATACCCGTTTGCTTCCTTTTCCTCACGCCCACGTTATCGTCGACCCCTCTTGACGCCCTTGCACACCCCACTACCCCTCATCCCCACTATCGTTTCGCGCGCGCACCCCACGCAAATACAGGCTCGCTGGAGATCCCCTGTCTCTACTTGTCTCTCTCTCTCTCTCTCGGGGCAGAATGAACCTACCCCTACGTTCACTCCCACTCTTCGACCCACGCTTTGCCCTCTCACTCCCACTCTCACGATCTTCCTCTCTTTTCCCCTCTCTCCCACTCTCGCTCTCTCTCTCTCTCTCTCTTCCTCTCTCTCTTTCTCTCTCTATCTCTATCTCCTTTCTCGGCTACGGGCGAACTGCCCGGGCATCCCACGGTCGTCCCATTCCGTTCTCGGCGCCACAACGTGTAGCATTATTGTAAACCTCGATAAAACCGGACAGAAACGCACGACCACCTGCCCGATCGGTTTTTTTTTCGTGTTGTCTCACTCTCTCTCTCTCTCTCTCTCGGTTTATCTCTCTTTATCTTCTTCGTTCTCTCTCTCTAGCTCTCTCACTCTTCCGGTCTCTCTCTCTCTCTCTCGCTCTTTCTCTCTTTCTCTCTCCTCTCTTCTCTCTCCCTCTCTCTCTCTCTCGCTCATCCCCTGAATCGCGCGCGCGAGCTTTTTCCCAGTCTCGTTTGACACTGCGAATCGCAACGGTCTCCGTCGAGAGTCCGCCGTGCTCGCGTCAACTGTCGTCTTCGAAAACTCTCTTTTTACTATTTTCGTTTCACCGCAGAATCGAGATTACCGAAAAAAAAAAACATCGACGGGAAAGAGAAAAATAAAAAAAAAAAATATCGCGTTAAAGCAAAGTAGATGAAGCCCTTGTGTGATCAGACCGTTTGAAGAGCCACGAGAGTAGCAGTTTTACGTATCTCGGAGATATCTCGATACTGTTTAAAAAAAAAGAGAAAAAGAGAGAGAGAGGGAAAGGGTACCTGTGTGCGCGTGTGTGCCAAAAAAAAAGTTCGATCTTTTGCAACGATTGAGTTATCGAGTCAAGAGAGCGAGAAAGAGGGAGAGAGAAAAAGAGAGAGAGAGGGGGGAAAAATCACGAACGCAAAAAAACTACCAAAAAAAACAAAAACAAAAAAAAATCGTCACTTCGCGGTGCACACAACGACAACGTGAATTCGAAACTGAACGCAATCGGATTTACATGTGCGCGTATGTTTAAGCAGGCACATACGTACGAGGAAGAAGATCGAGTATAACAAAGTGTCGAAGGGGTGAGAGAAAAGACACACACGTGGGCTCATAGAGAGCACGGAATAACGTACCAGGAGTGTGCGAGAGATTTCGAGAAAATAGTACGCGCTCGGTACAGACACACGCACGATACACACGAGCCTAAAAAAAAAAAAAAAAAAAATTTCACGGGTGGAATATCGTGCCGCGAGAATCCAATACCCAATCACGATCTCTCGGTGTGTGTGTGTTTTTTTCGTGTGTTTTCAATTGTGATTGAAAATATAATAATAACAGTTATAAAATAACGGAAAGTGGGTAAAAGCTTCAAAGGGCCCGCGGAATATTTTTGTCTTCTCGTATATTGATGTTAAGAATAATAATAATAAACGAAACAACACGGCAATAATAATTGGGAACAAAGGAAAATCGGGACATTGTCGGAAGTGAAGTGTTTCCAGTGAAGCGACAGGTGAAAGCTGTCAACTCCAAAGTACATATACATATATACATACCTATATATATATACATATAAATATACACATATATATACTCGAACATATGTACATATACATACGAAAATATATACATATGTATATATATATATAAATATATTAATATATATATTCAAACGTATATAGCTGTCTAATACATAGAGAGCTGTACACACATGAATACGTATTCTTAAATATACAACGTAACGAGAATTTTGTGAGACGAATAAATAAATTTTTCAAACTTAACGATTCTCTCGCTAGCGTGAGAGAATTGTTGAGTCGGCCTCGAAACGACGCCGACAAATTGGTACTTGAACGGTACTCCGTACCAAGAAAACAACTGTCAGCCAAAGGTTTACACCACGGCGGTCACCACGTACATCACACCGCTAATCACCTCTGAAAAGGTATGGATATCCGCCAATGAGAAAAATTCTATTTGCGAACGTTCGTCGCTTCTGTCAATGAGCGAAAAAAAAAATTATTCATATTGCGACTGTGGAAGTCCGGAGAAGAATATGTATGACACGATCGATATTTCATAAATACCTGCTTTTGGAGTGTTCTTTTTTTTATTCATGGAATAAAAGCACGATTTTCGATAGTCTGTGCATTGATGGACTTTTCCCCTTAGACTTTTAACGTTCGAGAAAGGAGAGGCTCTTTCATTGTTAAAATTGATGGGTTATTGAAAATGTCAAAATGTGTCATAAAGATTGAACAGTTTTCTAATCGATGTTTTAGATTGAAATATTAAAAATATGGAAAAATATGAAAAATATTGAAGGTTAGTCATTATTTTATTATGGTTAGTTATTATAATTGTTGGTTATTATAATAGCCAATAATAATAAAATAATGACCAACCTTTAATATTTTTTTCATATTTTTAATATTTTTATCGAAAATTTAAAAAATATACAAAAATATTTAAAATATTGAAGATTAGTAATTATTTTATTATTTTTTGCTATTATGATACCTAACGATAATAGAGTGATGACCAATCTTTAATATTTTTTATATTTTTTATATTTCAATCTAAAACATGAATTATAAAACTGTTCAATCGTTTTGACATTTCTTTTATCAATATCCCATCAATTTTAACAATGAAAGAGAGTCTCCCTTCTTGAACGTCAAAAGTCGAAAGGGGAAAATCCACTAATGCACAGACTCGAAAATCATTTTGTGCAATCGATCATTTATCTAAACTCGTTTCGAAATTATTTTCAGAACATTAATAATCTGTTTTACTGATTTTTCAAGCGTCAAGCTTTTCCTTTGTTTCCATAAGAACAAACGGGGTTGGGTAGGAAACACGAACTACGATTGACCAGAAAGCTCAAAATTCCGAATATTCAAAATTCCGAAACTACAAATTTCCTGAAGGTCATGCCAGCAAAAGGTTCATGAAATTTGTTTGGGTTTGTTTGTTTAATTAAAAACCTTTGGTTTAAAAAATAAAATAAAAAATAACAAAATTTGTAGTTTATTCAAATTTGGGATTTTGAGCTTTCTGGTCATTCGAATTTTGGGTTTCCTACCCCACCTCCAACAAACGCGTTATTAAACGAATTTTTAGTACCACCAAAATTGGATATCCCGTTCAGAACGGACGGAATGGTGAAACGATCGATGAGCTTAGGTTATATTGCGTCTGCCTAGTTCGGGCCACTTCTCCTCGGATGGACGTTCGGTCGCGATGGAAAATTGCGGATTGTCAGTTGTGTTATGAGAGTCCTGAGTTTTGACAAAAGCCTCCATGGTCCCTTTTGTTGCTACCCTGTAGCGATCCTCTTTTTATCATCCCCTCATCCCCTTTATTCATCTCCCCCTTCGCATCGGGTCTCGTTAAGCCCGAAATCTCATTTTCATCTCGCAATTTTTTTTCCTCGTTTTCGCACGAGGTTTCTCGCGCTCGCGAAGAGCTCGTTAGGGATGAACGAGTCTGAAGAGAAAAAAGTGGAAGTCGAGAAGACAAGGGCACAGAATTAATGGAAATAAGATATTCCTTTCCATTCCTTTCTTCGATGTTTACTTATATTTGCATATGTGTGTGTGTGTGTGTTTTATGAAGATTTATTGATTATTAATAAATTTAGGACAATTTTAGAACGTTCATGGTTAGCACATATCGATCCCGAAGTTTTCTTAATTCGTTGATTCTGTACCCTGAATAGGTACTCCTGGAAATTACTTGCATAAAAATATGTTTATTTTCATTCTTTTATGTGAGGGTGGTTTTAACGCCACTGAGATATGACAGTCGACTGCGATGAAAACCGTCCAAAAAGTCGAGTACAATCAACCCCTATACAGGGTGTGCCGTAAATAGTAGTCCACCGTTAAGGATTCAGTTTAGCAGATAGTTAACTATAACGTATTATAATTGTAACCATTTTTGTACAAAGGTTTCCAAAAAAAATTGTTTGCTAGTTTTTTGATGAATTTGATATCTTTTGTTACAAATTTGACTGTATTTTCAACAATAACCATAATTTTGTCATTTTTATTTCTGTTTCAAAAATAGGTGTGGCGTTAAAAAATACAATCCATAAAATACGATTTTTCACGAAATTTTTTTTTTTCAAACCCTTGGATAAAAATCGTCAAAATTATAATTATTTACTATTTACGCCACATCCTGTATATGCTAGCAAAATCGATAGAGGAAAAACATAAGTATGTTAAACCCTATTTGTGTTTATATACACATGTAAATTACGTGTTTATAATTTTGCACCCCTACCCCTTTCTTTTATCCAAAATAATATTTGAAGAGAAAAGCTCTTTTAATTTTCTTTGCAATATTTATGATCACCTTAACATTCAAATATCAAAGCTTAAAATTCGACGAAAAAATGTTATTCTGCGATACAGTCTCGTGCAGCATTTCAAATTGTATTGTTTTGTTCTGAGAGAAAATCAATATTGATTCGAAGACGGAGCCGTAAAACAAAGAACGCAAATGCTAAAATCGATTGTACGTATCGAAGATAAAATAAGTGTCTCTTGGTGAAAACAAAAAAAAAAATAACAAACTTTGACAAAAGTGTTAGTCACGAGAAGAGGAGAAAAACATCTATTTCGTCTCTCGGAGGGTAAGCATTTGGGGATTCTATCACCGCGTAATCCGGGAGACGGATAGGGATCGATTTTTCCCGCTTGTAGAGAAAAATTCTTCCACACTCGGCCAGATGGGGCAGAAGGGTGGTTCACCGCAGGGATTAAAGGAGAAAATCGGTTTTCTCGCGGTTGCCTAGCTGTGCGAATTCAACTAACCAGTAGTTGCATCGATGGGACAATGAGACGGAAAACAAGAGAAAGAGAGAGACAGAAAGAGAGAGTGAAAGTTTTCTCGTACGAATCGTCGCAAAACGTCCCTGGTAAATTGAATTTTCAAATTATCTATGAAAAAACAAAAATCACATCGAAAATCGTCAAAGTGATTTTTAATTGTCAACATAGTAATACAGATGTGGGGCTCCACCCCAATTTTGGCGGGAGATTTTTTTTCCGATAAATTATTTTAATTAGTCACCACTAGTGATATTTAGCCAGTGGAGGCTGACATTTTTAATTATTAAACTCAAACAAACCCAAACAATCTTCATTATTTCCATAAGTTATGAGGTTGTTTGGGTTTGACTGAGTTTATTCTAGAAGATTCATTTTTTTTTTAAATTCCATATCATTTCGAAATTTAGGCGACGAAGTATACGAGAAGGCCCTATTTTATTGCATTTTTCGCCAAACTTTAAAACCCCATAACTTATGGAAATAATTAAAAATATCGGCTTCCCAGGCTAAATATTCCTAGCAGTAATTAATTAAAGCAATTTATGACAAGAAACAAAGCTAACGCCAAAATTAGGGTGGAGACCCACATCTGCATAATTATCAACATTCCTCTGAACGTCTTTCAGAACGAAAAACAAAGTTTCGTTTTTGCTTGCTGGAAGTCCTGATCTGTCAAAATATATCCAATGATTGCATCAAATTCCCCCCATCGAATAATTTTGTAAAGATTTTAAAAAAATCAAATTATGCTACAAGAATTCAATAAATTTGTACAATTTCAAAGAGAAGTGCAATTAGGAGTGCAGAATATATATATTTTTTTACAAAATACGTAAGACAACGAGCATAAAGCTGGACAATACCAATACTCCCATACTTTCTGTCAACATTTTTTTAACGAGGAACAAACGCGATACGTGTGATTGTAAAACGATCGAATTTTCGTCGAGTGGAATCCTGGGCACGAAGAGATTGATAACAGAAATTAGAAACCTCTCGATATCGATTAGAAGAGAAGAAGAAAAAAAACAGAAAATTCCCTTCTTCTCTCTCTTTCTCTTTCTCTTTAGATTCCACCATCTGTCTTTTCCTCTCTATCCTCTCCCATCCTGTTTACATCGAAACCCTTTTAAATTGGAACGATCGGGGGATTCAAGTGTACAACTATGTAACTGAGCATACATCTGGAATTCTGAATCTACATCGATCGTCGGAGTTACACTCTGGTCGTCTCGAACTGTCCAATACTCGATTGGAACTCTCGTTTTAGTCAATACACATATACGATTGTTTCATCGTGGATATTCTCGAGTATCATAGTACAGTATATGTAAGGGACGTTTCTGTCCACAGTATCCATTCCCTTTTAGGACTACGATCAATATTTCTCCTGGCAGTCCACCAATTGAAATGATTGTTTCCAATTGAATCGATCCATTTTGCTTCGTTAAAAAAAAATCAGTGAAAATCTTTTTTTAATTATCACACGACGAGCCCATGTTTTCTTGCAAATGATTTATCAGAGATTTGGATGGCGAAAAATGAATCTGGAGAATTGATTGGAAAATGATAAATATTTTGGAAAAACCTTTTGAGTTGATTTTAAACCTGGCGAGAGTGTGGTGAAAAAATGTGACGAGGAGGAGGGTTTGACATTTTACCAAATTGGCTGTAAAACTAGATTTTCAAGGAAAAGTATTATTTGTATTATTTTTCATATTTTTCATTACTGGAAACAAGTTACAATGAATTTTCAATGACATTTAACGATAACATGGTGGATATAACATACCCTGGAATACTTTCTCTTGGTTTAAAGAAATTCAGAAAAATGTCCAAATCTGCCAAATATTGGGAAAGGATGTCATAGTGATGACGCAGAATGTCCCATATATTCGGAAATGCGTGCACTCGAGAGCGAAACAGAGCAATTTCAGCAAGTTCTCTTTTCTCATTCCACTCGGCGTTTTTACCTTCTATGCACCTTTACCCTACTGATAAATGACTGAAATGCAGATGTAGGTTGATTCGGGATTCTCCGAGTTCACCTCTTCTCTTATAGTGCCCCATTCGTCTCTCCTCTTTTTTTTTTTCTTCGAGCTTCCCCCCCCCTCTACATTTTGCTTTCCACTCTACACTCGGTTCATCCAAACCTTTACTCGTCTTTAGCATCGACAGGAAAATCCTTATCCCTTCGAAACAATCCCGCAACTCCCTCGGCTCCTTTTCATTTCCCATATACCGTAATTCAGCTTCATCGACGTCATTTTTCTCTCAACCCTTTTTGCGGAGCACTCGATAGTCCACTCAATCTTTTCTTTCTCAATCTTTTCTCTCCACTGGCTTGGAAGAAAAGATTTCATTTTTATTAGGATTTATATCCCTTGGCAATGATGACGTAATTCGTAGACATCACTCTGATACCTTTCTCTGATGTTACTTCGAGACAAATTTCGATAAACGATTTTTACTGAATTTCCAATTTTTGATATGGGAATTACTGAATAAATAGAGAAGAGAAAGAAAAGCTCCGAATTTTGGTTATATTTTCGTGACGCATCAAAATATTTGCGTAAATGATGAAAAATCCGATGTTTAAAAATATCAAGGAAACCCTGATATCCTAAAAGTTTAAAACGTATAATGACTTTTTTGCTTTCATACAAGAATAATTACGTTGTGTAAATGATTTTCCTTGAAAGATCGTATCTGTGAAAATTTTTCACAGTTGTTTATTGAATCTTTATAAAATTTCGATGAATTGTATATGGCACCAAATATTTTTTTGCCTAATTCTTATGAAAGTTACAGACAAATAATGGGTCGCTATTTTCACGCTTGAAAAATATTCAATTGCACCGGATGGAAAATACCAGAAATTACTTTTATTTTGCTAAATGCTTAATTATTTCGTGCCACTTTGGGACATCATATAAGTAGCTTGGTATCGTTTTTTTTTTATCATTTAAATTTCCTCCAATTATCGTATTCGAGGTGTAAAACAATTTCACTCGGCCGCGTTGCGAAACGAGTGCTAAGACATTTAGAGCTATTACGAGGCCACGTAATGTAATCCATTCGTGTAATAATCTTATTAACGAAGCGTCCACGACCACTTAGTTGTGAAGGTATCAACGTTATTTGAAAGTATCCAAAAGCAAAAATTTGATTTAAAAAAGACAATAAGAAACCAAATAATTCCAGAAAAGTTCAACTGTTCTTTTTTAATAAAAAAAAATATTTTTTCTGCCTTCATTTTTTACTTTATTTTCGTATAATCTGATGATGGAGAAATTAGTGATCGAGCAGATAAACTAAAATGCGAATGAAATATTGAATTTAAAAGTCCGAGATACGGAGGTAGTTTGAAATAATTAACGGACATAAATAACAACATTTTCACCATTTTTCGCAATTTAATTTTATGAAAAGCGATTTTTCATCGTTTTTCAATATTCGGAACAGGAAATTTAATTTGCAGCCCTTCGAATATTCGAAAACGAGCTTCCTTAATGATCCGCACCGGAGTATTATATTTTGAGTGCTGATGAACAAACGAACCTTAATTACTTAAATTTCAGTATTAGGCTGTGAAAATTACGATCTTTTATTTCTCAATACCCAATTCGAATATAATGGTTATCCATATATAGCACATGTTCATTGTGTATGGGTAATTCGAACCCATCAATCCGGCATTTGGCGCAGTATGTTGGCTCGATATCCAACTATTGCAATCCGCCACATCGTTAATTAGCCTTTGGTTACGATAAATTTTCAAATTGTACGAATTTCACGATCCATCCGTCACGTAGGAACGTACTCGAACAAAAAATGATAAGATTGAAAATAATAGTCTGGGTAGAATTTTCTATGTTAAGTGAAAATCATATTTATTAAAATCTGAATGAAAATAATAATAATAAACGCGAATTCGATAATTAATAATATGTTTTGAAAAATGAGCAACTATTTTTCGACTGTTCATAAATCAACTTTCGAATAAATTTAACCGGACGATTTTTTATTCCTTTACGCTAATGAGATTTTTCAAAAATTTTTGTGCGCGGTTTTTCAAAAATTCTTGTGCGCGATTTCATTGATCGTTCCGAGGAAAAAAATTACGGTATTTTCTCACAGGCTTTTCTAATATGCACCTTCATTTTTGCATCAGCAAAAAAAAAAGTACGACCGTTTGAGAAATATCGCTGGAAAAGAGTGTACGTAATCGCGGTGGCAGAGAAATTTGACGAAAGGATTGAACGTGACGAAGAAGAAACGGCGATGGCATAGAATTCCCGCGCGAGCGATGAATGGGATTAAAAAAAAAAACAACAAAAACCTCACGTGAAAAAGGAAAACGAAAAGTGAATGCAGCGCTTTTGAGTTTTGTGAAAAAATTTTTTTTTCTGGTTCTCTCCTTTTTGAATCGTCAAGCAGAGAGGATCATCGGTGAGGGAAATTGAGGCGGAGTGCTTTACCTCTCTCTCGCTCTCTCGCGATCTTTCGTCAGTCGTCTGGTTGTTCCGCAATGAATGTACCTCGACGCTGAGTGAACGAGTCGAAATAAAAAAAGAATAAAGAAAAAGGACGAAAAAAAATGAGCCGAAAAGGTAAAATAAAAATGGAGCAAAAAGAATGAGAAGGAGGAAACGCTCAACTATCATCCCCGACATTAATGCGGATCAAAGGAAAAGCTCGGGGAAAATGGACGACGAGACACTGGAGGGGTTGGGAAACTTCGCGTTTCCAGGCTCCCAGCTGATGCTCGATTCGTGAACGCCCAGGCCCGTGCCATTCCCGAGAGAATATGATATACGTGTACAACCACACATACAAAATCCATACAAACACATATATATATACAAATATATATATATATACACATTTTTTCTCGTTTTTATCCATACTTCACTTACTCGGTAGCTTTTATCTTCAAGCTTAAAGAGTGACGCGTGATTTTCCAATATGTACCAGCGACGAGAAAGCGAGTGAGAAAGATGTATGGTGAGAAAAAAGACTGAGTGGAGATATTTCGAAGGGTTGATACGGTCGAATCGAGAGGGATGATATATAGAATTCTCAAGAGAGATCACGAACGTCAGTAGATCTGTTCCAAGCGAGCAAAACCGTTTGAATCTGTCGTTGACATGCGCGTTTCTCCCCCAAGACGCCAAAGCCAGTCTGATACTTTGAAAAAATAAACGACCCTAAACCAAAAAAAAAAAAAAAAAAAATTGAACGAATAATATTTTTGTATAGATTGCCTGTAACGTTTGAGCAAACTGCATCCATTCGATTCTTTTCGAATTTTCTCCGCCCTGAAACTAATGATGTGGTCTTCCCTTCGATAAGAGACAAAAGTGTATTTTGCTGGTTGAAAAACGAAAAAAAAAAAAACGCTCTCGTCGACTCAATTTGCCATTTCCCATTTATCTCGAAGCTGTCCCCGCGAGCAAGTGATTGAACGAGGGCCAGGGGGTGGAGAGGTGAAGTGGAATAAATTCGGTAAATTCTTGATCGAAGTAAGCAAAACGATGTACAATGATGGATGACGTATGCGTCGAACTTTTTTTTTTTTTTGCGACCCCTCCAGCTTGCCTCGGGACATTTTCGAACCGATACACCCTTCTTCACCCTCCAAAACCCTGCCCTCTCTTCATCCTTCTCTCAACCTCACCCTCGCCTAGATGGGGTGCCGAGATTCCCTCGTAATCCGATAAAGTCGCAACTCAAACAGTTGAAGTCAGAATAGCGATGACGCAAATCCCGCAAAACTAACCCTCCATTTTATATATTTATGTATATTGCGCACGCGCAAGCGCAGACTCGACCGTATGAGCAAGGGAAGAAATGGAGGGTATAGAATATTGTGGACGATGCCTTCTTTTGGACACTTTCTCATAGCGCGTAATGGATCAGAATTGGAATAAGGACTTTGCTTTATTAAAATGATAAATATATTCTGAATGAAAGTGACATTTATATATATATATATATAACGTATGTTTTCCTTTCATCCATCCGAAGTTCGTAACGTTACCAACTTGCGAAAATGAAATTCCAACATTCACCGAGGAATGTACTTCAGCGATCCTCAAAGGAAAGAGAATAAATAAATTTCCATAAATTCAATTGACACCCCTCTCTCGGATCTCAAATGGATTTTCCCTTTTCTCTCTTTCACGGACGTTCCAATAAGTATTCCACTATAGATAAAATACTCCGAAGATACTTTAGCCTCGTATACATATTGAAGAGGCAAAGAAAATTTGTTTTCCTCGTAGCTCGGTAATATTATGTTTTTGTTTCCTGTAAAGTTGGGTTACTTTGTACTTCCCCTTGGTTTTTATTTATATCCAGTATTCTCTTATAAAATAGGTTAGTTGATAATGAGAGCGCAGGGTATTTATAAAATAATTTTTACATTTTTTGATATGAACGATTTTTTTTGAAATTGCTGTATGTATCATCGAAATTGTCGAAAAATACAGTTTATAGCTAATTATGTAATTATCCGAAATATTTTCAGATAATCATGTTCGAAAAGTTGATAGTTGGTCTGCAGTTTCTTCACGATCTTCCACCCCATTCATCCTCGTCGTTTTTATAAATAAATAAATAAATAAATAGATAAATATAAATATAAAAATCAATGAAAATGAAAAGATATATAAATAAATATAATTAAAATGAATAGATAAATGTAAACGATATAAATAGATAAATATAAATATAAAAAATTGAAAACATATAAATAGATAAATATAAATATAAAAATTAAAAAAATATAAATAAATAAATATACAAAAATGGCAACGATTTTTAAAAGAGGTAGTTTTTGAAAAATTGTTTATCTATGTCTTTTCAGCAACGGTACGTGAATCTTGTAGGTTTTAGAAACCCAGTTTGTATCAAGCGTTCCAGAGATGTGAGCGTTTGCCGTAGCGAGGTAACAGGTTATACTCTCTCGTTAGCCTTGAGTCACGGTGCCAATTCCCGGTTTCCTTTGAGACGCGAAAAGTAAGCGGGATAGAAAAGTGTAGTAACGTTGGTAAGGGAGAAACGCGAGAACCACGAGCGTAAACCCATTCGCGCTACGATGGTCATAAGACCACTCGCGTTACGCATTTGCACACTACGAAATTGCGTCGCGGAACGTAATACGCGTTCCCCGGAGCAGATGTAAAACAAAACTATACTCTCTGGTTTTGTGCCCTCGTGATTTTTTTCCTCCTTCCTTTTTTCCACGTCCCCTCGCGCGTTACGGAGATTCGATGCAGGACCGGTTTTTCGAGACCATTCAAAAATCTTGAATGTCCTATTTTCGAACTCGGCACAAACGGAAACAAAAACTTTCGTTTTTTGTCGTTTCAACATTTTTTTGTATTTTTTTTTATTTTGCGCATAAAACGTCAAATTGAAAAGCTTCTCCGATTGGGTTACAATGATTCCATAGCTGGAAGAGGCTTGAAGGTAATTCTGAATAGAACATCATTTTGTTGATGTATTAACGTCAATTTTAATTTTCCACTTTGGTAAGTTAATTTTCCATTTTAAATAATTGAAGTCAAATTAGAGAGTATTGCCACGTGCTTGATTGAGATTTCATCGCTATCTGTGAATCTGTTATATTTATCCAATAAAAAAAGTTCTCAATTTTTTAATCCAATCAATACCCTTCGTATAATTTTATTATTATCCATAATTAATAAAAAAACTCAATATAATTTGAATATTCCAATATAATTCAATAATCCAATAATTTAATTCCAATTAAATTTCAATATAATTTATAATATTTATTAAGATTATAACTGATTAATTCATCGTTAAAATAAATATTTCGCGATTTTATAAATCCACTGCAAAACGCGACAACGCAGTTGATTTATTCGAAAGTTATTTCAACCAATCACTCGACCCAATATCTTAACAATACAATATTTTCCGAATTTGCGAATATTTTTAGTTCGACTCGCATTTTGTAACTACTAAAATCTGAAAAAGTTGTTTTCCTGAACTGATTTCAAAATATGCATATATTTTGCTTCATCGCGATGTAATCCTAGAAAAAGCATTATTTTCATTCCTATCAAAAATCCTTTTATTTCTTTCAAAGCTAAAAACATTTGCGTCATCAAAAAGAACTGCATTCGATTGTGCGAACTTTCCTTATCTACGAATTCCTGTCAAACTTCTCTACACTATACGAGATAAAAAAAAATCAGTACAGTAATACTCTGCCTCTCCAACTCAGCCTCCTTTTCTTCTTGTTTTTCGATAAACAAGCTGGATGAAAAAAGCTTTGTTGCCTAGCGTCCCAAGGGTGTGATTCCAGGATTATTTCTCCCAAGGGACCCCGGATACGAGGTGTTGTCCCTCCTCGAAAAGAATCGGGAAATTCCATAAATAATAGTAGGGTCCGAAAGCTCGAAAAGCTCGACAAAGCGTTTTCACGTATTTGAGTATGTTCGTCGTAGAATATCGCTTGCGTTGCCTGGTTACCTCCAATCTTGAAAAACGTTTTCAGACAAGCCTGTCTTATGATCAAGAAGCACTGGAAGCTTTGCAAACTTCAACCCCCCCCCCCCTGCTCCTTTCCACATATATGGATACAGAATCATCGGAGAGACCTTCCGGTGAATCTGTGTGTGATAGAACAGAAGACTGAGGGAGAGAGAGAGGAAAGGGACAGGACTGCTGGACATTGCGATAGCGCAGCCCGATGGCCACTTCAGGTCTCATCGACTGAGGAGCTTGGCCAAAACGGTTCTTGATAACCCAAATACTAAACTGACATGTTCCATCCATGGAACACAGAAACCGTATTTTAAAAAAAATAAAAAAATAAAAATAAAACTATCCTTCCACAAAAAGTAAATTTGAAATATGTCAACTGATAGACAGTTGAAGGTCACGTGGAATTCAACCACTTTGGGTAATCCTTTTATGCAGAATAATAAGTAAAAATATTTCGTGGATAAAAATAAAATCGAAACTAAATCGAATGTATTATGATCTGAAAATTGATAATATTGTGGATATTAGAAATTAAAGTTCCTGCTTACTATTCTGAGAAAAATCGAAAATTGGCAAACGTTTCTTACCTCAACGTAGCCAGCTGTGCCCTGGAAAAAGATAAATGCCTGGGCAGCAAAGAAAGAGGAAAAAAAAGGGAAACGCTTTTGGCGTGCATCCAAAGTCCCTTATTCTGTAGAGAGCCAAGTATTTCGGGATGAAACTGTTCGTAACACACCGCGATGATAAGCGTTTTACTGAAGACCACTCTTCATCGTTCTCTACCATCTGTCGTTCAACTTCCTTTTACTCAATTTCCTCTCATCAGGGTGAGTCCACATTCTTAATCTTGCTTCGTTTCACTCATTTCTTTAAATTGGCAGACTCGTTAATTTCCCCAATTTGTCTCCATTCATATCGTTCCCTTTTTCCTCCCATTTCTCTTTCCCTTTCCCTCTAGTATTCTCTTATAGGTATTTCTTTCGAAGTATAATAGGGAATTGATGGGCAACGGCTATCGGATTAACGAGCTTCGCTAGTAGGGTAAAACTTGGCCTAAGGCTTAAAGTTCAAAATATTCTAAAAAAATAAAAATGCAGTCTAGGAAATCAAATAGGCATTTGTTACGTGCACAACTAAAAAATCTTTCATAAAGTAATTTCAAAAAAAATTACATAATAACTCTCAAAATACCAAAAATAATCAGAAATGGGAATTGTGTCCTCTTAGAAGTACTATTGGATAAAAGTACCCAAGTAGGAGCGAAATTCAACGCCATTTTTTGGCATTGGCCGGAATTACGCTCGGTGGATGCGTTCGTTTTTGAAAACTTCACAGTTCATTTCGTTTTTACACCATAATAGCAGTCTTGTCTCAAAAATACTTTCAAAATGGTAAAAATATTAAAGATTTTGATCAAAAGTCAAACTTACGTAATTTCTGCGTTTTCTGTCAGATTTGATTTTTTACGCACAGCACCTCTTACATTACAGTTTCCATAAAAATGTGACTAAAGTTAGCGGAGGTTTTTAAAAAACTTGACAACTTTTGTCGTCGCGTACTCCTAGACCAGGTAACTCCACTTCGTTCTCGTGGCGTTTCCCTTTTGCCGTGTCGCTTTTGTGACTGCCTGATCCCCTAATACTGAAATTACAAGATCTTGGTTGACCCTGGTTGACCTTATTAGCTGGAGGAGAATTAGATTCTGACACATGAGTGTATACATTGTGGACGTTTGTGGAGGAGAAGGAGGAAGGGTAGGTAACAGGGGTGGGTAGCAAGGGAGTTGGTTAAGGGACGAGGGTGTAGTCGGAGCTGTCGTTGTGATTGATTCGAACAATACCGTTGGAGTCTCCAAGGGCCATGGCTATTCAACATCTTGGCAGGACCTACGTGCCACCACGTTTCCGTCTTTGTTGCATTCCGAGGACACTGTGTGGTACGCTACCATCTGTGGGAACCAATCGAGAGAAAGAGACACGACCGGCACATTGGAGAGAACTCGAGTGCAACCGGATCCTATGTACGGTCAACCCGTAACAATTCAACCCACACACAATCGACTGCATGAATCTTGAAATTCTCAATTTCTCCGATCACAATGGGCGACCACATTGGCAACGTGTAACCTGCCAGTTGAGCCTGGTCGAAGCCCTCACGACTCCCTACTCTACCCTCACGACCAAACGTCTTTGGAAATTCCTGGTGGTTGGTAGTCTTCCTTTTGCTCCACCAGGACCGTTTACTTTCACTATGTGTGCCAACAGCAAACCCTTTTTCTCGTTTTGCCTTTGTCGTAGCGGAAAATTCGACATTCAGGCGAAACTATCGAGGTTTGAAATTGCCAAATTGTCTTTTTCGAAAGGGATCAACCCGAACAAACTCACGTATCTCAGGTTTTTGACAAATGGTTTCATTCGTTCTTTCGGATCAGTGCACAAGTTGATCCAATGTTTTTGATTGATCAGCTGGCCAATGAAAAAAAATCGGTTTTCCAAAGAGGATTGACCAGATATCCGTCATCTTTCATCAGGATATCCTGATGATTTTTCATTGCCAGATTTTTGTTTATCTTTCGATATTATTGAACTCTTCGAAGTGACCAACTTCCAGCCAATGTTTTGTCAGAGCTGATTGGGTAATGTCATCATATATGATAAATCTATTATGTTCTTTGATACTGAACTTCATCAAGGTACAGGTCTACTGCATATCCGTATCTGGATATTGGTAGCTTTCCGCCAGGTTTTTCAGGCACATCTAGAGCTCTCAACTTAATTACTTTTTCAAGTGGTATTAAACAAAAAATAGTCAAAAAGAACGAGGATTATGGATGGAAGGGAATGAAAGAAGTAGAGTTTTCGTTCGACCCGGATAATCGTAGCGGGAGCTGTAGTGGAAGGTTCGCAACCCGTGAGTTAGCAAAATCTCATTCACTCCGAGGCGAGGTCCATGAGGTGATACGAATGTCTAGCCAGCCCCCTGCGAGCGATGAAACTATAAAGCCAACTCTCGCTGAGTTGTAAAATTGTAATAGCCTTCCGGTATTTACATAATACAGTGGCATAATAAGTGAAACTCTCTCGTTTCACATACTATTTACATATAGCGAGTGTATATATGGAGAAATGTCATTTCAAGTCCGTCAAGTCGACGCAACTTTGTCTACCGGAACATCCAACTGTTTTGCGGACGATCGGTTAAATTCGTGCAAGGAATTCTTTATTCTATTGGAGGACAGGGTTGTCTTTGAAAAAAAAAAAACATTTATACAGAAGTGACTTGGAAAATCAATTATCCACCACTTAATTAATAACTAATAAGCAAAGAGGCAAATAGCTAATAAATAATTGATAGCTAATAAGCAATCAGGCAAATAACTGATAAGTAATGTCTGATCCCTCATGGTATCCGTTTCGTGAACCCAATGAGAGGAAAACCAGCAACTGGTGGAAGAATGAGTCGTCCGAATCCACAACAGGCAACAAGTATCCCGTTTTCTTGAATCGAGCCCTTCGAATATCGACGCTCGTAACCCTCTCAACCCCTTTGTCACAATTCTCAGTGGAATTCCGCGTCGTTTTTTTTCTTCACCCCTTCATCGTCCCTGTTCAGCATCTCATTTTCTTTTGTTTTATCTTCGTGCTTTACCGTGTACACTTTTTTTTCAACCCTCTGCCCTTTTATAGAAAAAAATAAAAAAAACCGAGAAATTGAAATGCGAAAAAGGCATTCTCGCGGGATTTCTCGGTCTTTTGAAATAGGGCCAACAATTGAATTGAAGATGGAAAAGGCAGCATAATCCAATTGGCCTATTGCGAATCGAATTATGCTCCCACTTCCAAGGGAATAATATGTTTTGGTGAATAAACACATTTAAACGAATATATTTAGCACTTATGTGATATATTATTATTATTACTATTATTATTATTATTATTATTACCTCGTGTATAAAAAAGAATTCTATATTTTTCATTATTATTATTTTATTTCTATCACTGTTATCATTTAGTGTATAAAAAAATTGACGTTATCATAGTAACTAATAACAGCATTTTTGTTCCACGATTCGAACGATTTTCTTCGGCGATCCATTGCAACTGAATTCATGATTTTGCTTAACGTTTGATGATAAGCTGACGTACTGACGTACACTCGTTTGGCAACGATTATACAAAACATCCCTTAATCACTTTCATCTGCCTTCGTCTACTTTCATTCGCTTCGTAGACAGCACGAGTCGCTGGTACACGTTCCCACTTTTCAAAGTGAAATATCCTCGGTTCTTAAACGCGAATGAAAAGTCGCGATAGAGGTACGAGCGAGAGAGAGAGAGAGAGAAAAAGCAGTGGTCGAGACGGAGAGCAAAAACGAGATAGAAAAGGTGGCTAATCAGCGAAGTGTATAAAGTCTATAGGTTTGAAAAAGTATGGAAAGAAGGGTGGAGAGCTTTGCGCCCTTGTACACTCCCAAGAGAGGGATGAAAATGCAATCGCGACTACCAAGATTTTCACGAAAATTAAATAAATGTCTCGGTCTCGCTCTTCACTTTCCCCTTCTTCATACAGCCACGAGTTTTTATTTCAAACTCTCCTCAGCCTCTCTCTCTTCGTTTTTTCCTCCCTTTTCTCTCTCTCTCTTTTTTTTCTCTTTCTCTATCCAACATCTTCACCGTTTCCTTCTTCGAGTTTTTCTCGTGTGCAAGTATCGCGGAGAGTGGCTCGTTGGCTTGACTGGCTCGAGTTACCGATTCCTCCAATTTTTTTCAACCGTAAATTCGCGGCGAAGATCCGAGGAGAAAAACGAGACGAGACCGAGAATTGGATGGGGGTATAGTAGGCGAGGGCGATGGCAAGATTTCCCGCAGACTTTCTTCGAGTATACGAAGAATCCGAAACTCGGGAATGGTTTTGTCTCCGATCTTGGTAAGAAATGGATAAAAGGAGTAAGAAAGGGAGGCAAAGAGATGGCGAGAAAGAGAAGGAAATGAAAAAAGACAGCTGTGAAAGAGGAATGACTACTTATTCGAATGAAGACTCCTGGAATCGTTTATATATATATATATACAAATACATATATAACGGAAAAAGGTTGTGGGCCAGAGGGAGAAAAATCGAAAGAAAAAGGAAACCTAGACGGAGAGATGGTTAAAGTCTCCAGCCAAGAAATTGAAGATGCTTTATTCAAGATTGGCTGCGGATTTGAGAGGGAAAGATCACATGTTGACAAAAATGCGGAAAACGTGGAAATCGTTACAATCGAAGTTATATTGAATACTCCATGCGTGTCTGATGTGTATCAATAAATGCACACGGAAACCTCCATTCGAAAAATCGTAATGAATTTTTTTTTTAATTAATCTTTAATTAATCCTTCTGACATTAATTTTGTTTTTTAATCGACTCAATTTCGCTCACGATTCAAGAGCAAGAACGATGGAAGTTCGCTAAATTGTCACGTGGTATGTGCAGCCTGAAATACTCGATCGCGGTAGTTCGAAATATTTTTTTATATAAACTTTTTCAAATGTTTACTTTCGTATTTTCGTCGATGAAAAAGTTGAATTTTTTTTCTACTCTCTACTCTCGTGATATCTCATTTTCTGTATTATTATTTTTTTTTAATGTAAGAACGAATTCGAATTCGTCTCGAAGCGTTTCATATTTGATATTCTGGCTGCAATAACAAATATCGTCTGGATAATTGTTATTGCTTTGCATGCATTATCCATCATAAAATACACCGCATATTTTATGGTTATTTATTGCTAAAATTGTTTGATTTTTTACTCTGAATTTTATTACTTTTTTTGTTTTATATTGTTTTAAATTGTTTTGTTTATTTGACTTTGATACTCATTGTCCATCGTTGAAGTGGCCCACAATTTCAAATGAAAAATAATCAACAAAGCAGATTTAATCTCTCCCTTCCCCCCTCTCTCTCTCTCTCTCTCTCTCTCTCTCTCTCTCTCTCTTGATCTCCCCTTGCAGGACCCGAAATAGAAAATGGGGGTTCATAGAAATCGAGGGGCGGATTATAAAACAATCCTATTATCGAAGTTTCGCTCCAACTGACACACGCGCAGCTATTCTCTCCTATTTTCTCATTCAATTTCTCCTCCAGCTGGAGTCACCGTGTTATTTTGGCACATGCATTTATCCTCCCTGCAATCCTCCCGAACCCTCATCCTTTTTCCCTCTCCCCTGTTTCTCGCTTGCACTCTCTCTCGAAAAAACAATAATTTTTTTCTTTCCCAAAAACAGTCCATTACAAAATCGAAAAATAAAAACATCAACAAGACAAATATATAATGCACTCCGAGCTAATAAACAATGATGATAACTTCACTAATGGGTTGAATAAATTTGCCTGGAAATATTCCACTGCTCCCCCCTCCCTGTCATTCTTCCCGGAGTAGCAAACGAAACAAAACAAAATAAACAAAATACATGGACTTGAAGTTCGCATCGTTACGACGCAATGAAATTTCTTTTCTCATTTTTTTATTTCCTTAGATTCATTATTTGGCGAAATATTTTTTTCAGATTTGAATTCTAGGTTTTCGCAATAAAAATTATTGAAGTATTTTACTCACGATTTCAGTGTAAAAAAAAAGAGAAATTTAAAAAACCATGATTTTTGATCGAAAATACTCCGGAAATGATAATAGAAAATTGATATTTATTATCATTTCCAAAACATTTAGTCATTCAAAGTAGATCTCGAATAAAAATACATGTCCCACTTTCCAACACTGAAAACAGATTGGCCAGTTTTCCTGCTCGACCAGTTTCACGACTCTATTGGCATTATCCTCTCAAAAAGTAATTTTCAAACTCGAGCCACCATAAAATGGTAATACGACCTTTATTATAAGATTTTTCACGATTCCAAATTCTCATGCATTCGGACACATTTTTTTTTCTCTCAGCATTATTTTTTAAGGGTCGTTGAATTCGAGACGGTTACAAGATATTTTCTCGATGCCCATCGATATGGGAAAGGTCTTAGAAAAAGACGCTGTCGAAAAAAAATTCAACTCTTTGGTCCAACCGCAAACTCTACACGTTTCGATGTGCACACGTATACGTGTACAGTAGGTACGCACCCTTTTGCTGAGGGAACTCGATACCTCGGAGCTTTCGCAACTATCAAGAAGTACACGTAGAGCTCGTAAAGGCAAGTGGGTTTTTCTCGAGAGCCTGGCCTGCGTTCTCTTCATCCCTTTTCCTACTACCCCTCCCACCCCCTTCCCTTCCACTTCATCCTTTCCCCTCTCTTTCCTTGGGTTACTCTTTGCTCGCGTGTGTGCTCGCTCTTCGAGCATTTTTCCTTCTTTTTCTTTCTTGTTTTTCACCCCGCTTGCACTTCTCTTGAGCTTTCCACCCTCCGAGCCTTCGTCTCCTCCTTTCCGAGAGAAGAAGCCCTTAAAGGTTTTCACCCGTTTCCCTCTTTACTCTTGAGTAACGTTCCCGCAAACTCTTGTATATATACATACATATATATACATATTTGTTTGAGTGCGTACATATATGTCGAAGCGCGTGTCTGGAGGGTGCTTCAAACAACCCCTAATTCCAGTTTTCACGACGACGAACTTTGCCATTCGCGCTACGATCTTTTCTCGATAACCTTCGGATACATGCTCGCAGCCTCGATACAGTTTTCTTTTTTTTTTTTAATTCGTCATCCTTTATTAAAAATCCGACGAAAGAGAACTTGCGAAGATAAAAAATGAGTTCGACTGAAAGAAATACGTAATTACGTTTTTTGGGTACTTATTATTTTATTTTCCAAAAATGATAATGGCAGATATCCTGTCACGAATCAGCCTTCTATCGTGGAGATAACAAAGTTGTGTAATACATTTTATTTTAATATTGATAGTTAATGTTTATGAAAAATCTGGTGAAATCTGGTTTTTTTTGGAAATAAATCTTATTGGATAAAACTAGACTTAGTGTTTTTTTTTTATTATGGTGTGCAAGCATTAAATAGAATTATTTAAACTTTCTTTATTATCTTTCGCGGATAATTGATTGTTTGTAAGGGTAACCCAACCCTTGAAGGAAAGTAATAATCCCTAGAAAATAATTTTCCACTAGAATGAAAAATGATTAAAAATCATATTCGAGAAAAAATTGCATAGTACATCGTTCAGAAATACTGCGTTTCACCTAAAGATAAAAACATTTTTAAAAAACCCTCTTTTTCGAATATCTTTTTAATAACACGAAAAAATCACTAGAATTTTTTCTTTTCTGTCAACAACAAAAAGTAATTAAATATTTGAAATATAAATACACATTGCAAAGTGTTCGAAAGCTGTCTACTTACAAAATATTACGAACTATAGATGCAAGTATACCGCAAGTATCCATATCGCAACTTCGTTTTCCTCTCTCTTCACATGATATTTCAACCCTTCCAGCCATCATCCTCTTCCCACTGCACCCAGAGTTTCATACATTTTATCGAGAGCTTTCTTATCAATTTCTTTCGATCTTGACGTAGCCATTTTTCAAGAGACATCTCTTCAGCTCCTGGCGAATTCCCTCAGCAATCTCCATCCCAATCTCCTTTTCTCTGTCTTTTTATACATTCCTCCCATATTTCGTGCGATTTCGTCAGACGTGAAAAAAAAAAGGAAACGTCGATATGGTAGAAGTGTAGCGTGGAATGAGCAAAAGAGTGCGTAAAATCCTAGGGAGTATCAACAAGCGATAAGCCTCCGAAAGTATTTTTCTCGTCGAACTCGTACCCTGTTCCAAGCCATTTTCTCTTCGTTCTCTCGTTTCGGAATTCCGAGGCAGAGAACTTCCTCCTTTTCCTCTCCAGCCCCCCCCCCCCTTTTTCCCGTTCCCCGCGTTATACGGAGAGAAATGAGGGCGAGAGCTCGCTCGTCTGAATTTCCACTCTATTGCACACCCTCTCGAGAGAATCATGACTTCCCTCCGTACCCTCCGTAAGCCCCTCTCTCGCCCAGTCTTCCATCCCTCACGGTAACGCTCTCTCGTCAGCTTTACGAGGGATGATTACGCTGTCGCATTATTAATTGCACGGATCGGAAAGCCACAGAGTGTCTGGCTTGCGGAACAAAATAAAAAAAAAAAGGGAAGAAAAAAAATAGAAAAAAAAGGAAGCAGGAAAAAAGAAACCATCGTTGCTTTCTGGCGTCGAGAATCACGAGTTAATTATAAATAGACGCTGGACGATCGAATTTTTCTACGTTCAGCTAAGGTACTTTTTATACTTAGGTACTTTACTTACCGAAGATCCGATATACGAACGCTTGAACTACTAATTAATTGCGCAACTTGGTTTCGTTGTTTTGAAATATTTATTGAAAATACTCGGTTGGAGAACCGAGGATTTTTAATAAATATTTTTTTAATTTTAAATAAAGTTTTCCATTTTTTTCGGATTACCGAATTTGCAGTTTGGAAAAATTCCAAATTTTCAATCAATTTTTCCATTTTTCCGAATTACCAAATTTTCAATCTGGAAAAAATCCAAATTTTCCAAATTTTCAATTAATTTTTCCATTGTTCCTAATAACCAAATTTCCAATTTAGAAAAATTCCAAATTTTCTATAAATTTTTCTATTTTTTCAAATTACCAAATTTTCAATTAGGAAATTTTCCAAATTTTCCAAACGTTCAATAAATATTTTGAACCGTGGCAACGATCGTATGATGAAAACTATTGCATCAATTTGTTATTCTCGACTTCGACCTGAAAACGAAAATGTACCAGCGAAACGTATCTTTGTTAAATAATCGTAAAATAGAAAACACATCGAATTATTCGTAAATAGTCATTCCTGGAGTTTGACAATTTTCTAAGTGGCGAAAACATCGTAATTCGATTAATTAAAAAGGATTTTACAGAGAAATAGATTTTCACGAAGGGAATTAGCGTGGGTTTCACTTGGAAAGAGGACATAAATAACGAGTGATTTTGTTAGTGGTAATAAAGTGGTGTTTCGGTGCACGAAATACGATTCTCGAATTGTTGAACGAAACTCAATTATCAGTGAAAGTTCGATATAAATAGGATTTCGAAAACTTGTTCACTACAGAAACGAAATAGAAACCCAAAATATATTTTTCCATTGCACGAGATTAAGTGTCATCACTCAACAAATATATATTTTTTTCAGATTTTTCTCCAATATCCGTGTATCAATGTAGCGCTAATGAAAAACTTCCTGATTTTTCCTTGTTTTCTCGAGGAGCACCTTTCGTTATAAATCTTCGAAACGTCATAAAATCTGAAAAATAAAATAATCTAAAATAATCTAAAATAAAATAAAATAAAATAAAATCTAAACAATCTAAAATAAAAATATCTAAAATCGATCTAAAAGTGTAAAAGACTAACAAAAGTATTTTGATTTATCATCACCTGTTGCAGATGGTGACAAGGACAAAGAAGATATTCGTCGGGGGTCTTTCGGCCCCGACGACGCTCGAGGACGTCAAAAATTACTTCGAACAGTTCGGCCCGGTGAGTCTTTGTTTAGAATCGAAACGATAAATATTCAATCCCTCAGTACATCAGAAGAGTTAAAAATGCAATTTTTTTTCCGTTAGCATATATAAAAAAAAGGGGCAAGGACGAGACAGAAAATTTCGAATAAGCGTCGTGTCCATTGGGACGCGTGAGAAAAAAAAATCATTTACATAAATTAGCCTTTAATAGCTGCGTCTCTGAGGGATGATGAAATTCGAAGCACGTAATAGTTTCCGCTGAAATGACGAAAATTTCACTGAAAAAGCTCTTCACGTAGAGTTTAATCGTCGAAATTCATTGGTTCACGTACAACGACCAACCGTTCCTCGGCTTGCAACCCCTCGCTTTATCCCAATGGCATTGAATGGAATTAAAATTTTCTCCTCATTCCTCCATCATCCAGCGGAATAATACAGTATGTTAGTGACGATCACGCTTCAACGTATCGTCATAGTGTACTCATTAAATTCGCATAGTGAGAAATCGTTGGCAAGGGGGGTTGGAGAGACGAGGGTGATTTCAACGAAAGCTTTCCCTCGTCAGTTCTCATTCGATCGTTATAGCTCGTATTCGTGCGTGGATAAATCGCGAATGCGAATCGGCTCGTGATTTTCAGCTTGCAACCTCGTGACAAAAGCAAACTTCCATATCTGTGCTTTTGGTCAACGGGGTTACGTCGCGACGACGCTCATTCTACACCGACGAGCATTCACGATTTTATCCACGTACGTTCACAATGTTCTACCTCGAATACGTGGAACCCATTAGAGACACGTGTCAGCCTGAAGAAATCAACAAAAATTTTGAATCATTCGAAATTTCCGGTTAATCGAACGTTTTTTTCAAAATCGTGCTGATAAGAATACCAAGTTCGATTAAAGTGACCCTAACCCATGTAAGGCCTGATGCCTCATAAAGTCCACATTTTTAATATCCAAAACTACAAAGTCAAACGAGCTCTCATCGTCGAGTGTCTTTGAACGGTTGCAATCGCCATAGCAACCGCTGTTATGTGGCAAACCCAAACAAATTTGCAGTCGATAGATGACAGCGCGTGCGATCGCACGTAGGTGTTTCTTAAGGGCATGACGAATATCGACATAACCTCACAAATTTTCGAAATCCCTTTTTTCGGCGTCGATTAAGTTTACGGTGAAAAATTAATCATAAGTCTTTGTAGAATTCATAGAGACAAAAATACATGCTTGAATTTTACGATAAAAATGTTTCGTCCTTGCGAAATTGCGATTTTTTAATTTTGACTATCTTTCTCGCGCTCGTGTGTCACGTGGTCTTCGACATGTCTTTAAATTTCGACGTACTAAAAGTTTCGAAAACAAAAAATGTTTTCAATATTAGTAAGTGAATATTTGTTTTAATTATATGTAGTGGTTTATCAGTACTATACATGGTGTTATCAAAATTTAAGTTTGAAATTGAAGATTATCTATTTTTTTATTTTTCTGTACGAAGTTACAACCGGTTTGGCCCAAAAAACGCTTTTTTTTCAAAAAAAAACTTATAGTTTATAGTAAACATTGATTTCTGAACCAAAGTAATTATTGATTTGTTGATTATTAAATAAATGATGGAATAAACATTTTTCTTTTCTTTCAACATTCATAGTTTTTTTTGTACTTAAAAATAAATCAGATGTGCATTACATCGGTTTGGTTACATCGGGTTTGGCCCAGAAAATACTTTAAAAAAAAAACCTTACAGTTTATAGTGAACATTGTTGTCTGCACAAAAATAATTATTAATACGCTGATTATTAAATAAATCATTAAATAATTTTTTTTTATTTCACCATTCGTAGTTTTTTTTGTACTTAAAAATAAATCAGATATGCTCAACATGGGTCAGGTACCTTATACTCCAATTCAGAAGGCAACGGACCGTGCCAAATTCACTTCTCGATTCAAACTACAAACTACAAATACGTGGTATTCCTTTCAGCCGATAATTGTGTCATATGATTGCTAATAGCACATAATACAAGATACGTCATAGTCGAATCTCCCCCTCTCTCTTTCGACCCATATTCTTGAATGAAACTGTTCCAAAGGTCGAGAAATATCGAATGTCCAATTTTGCCAATGGCTAAAGATCCGCGATCTCCCGTGTTATAAACAGCGTGTAAACGGCATTGCTACGATGAGGTATGTCTAGAATTTCGTGAAATCGACCCTGACGTGAATATATCCTGTAACTATCGTATTTATATTCCTCCTTCTCTCTTCCTCTCCCGCTTGCTCACTACCGAATTCCTAATCATTCAGCTCTCTCATCGATGTTAAACTTTCAATGAGAAAGGAGCTTGGGGATTGCTCCGGAGTTATGGCTCCATATGTGCATACGTATGTGTGTTTTCGCGTTTGTATACGTGGAGAATCCAAAGATGCAGAGCTTTCTCTCGACTACCCCAGCCACCAATCCTTCCTCTAACTCCATGAGTCTCCTCTTACTCCTCGGGAGTTTTCGGTCCACGAAAGTTCGCGGTAACTCGAGGTGGGCAAATGCAGCATCCAAAACGGTTGAGGAAACGAAAGGGGACGAAAAATGTGCATAGATATGCATATACAGGGTGTCCGGTAACGAATGGATAACCTTTAAATGTCTTATAATATATCCAATGGCCATTCAGAAAAAAAATACGAAAAAAATATATTATAAGTAGTACCTAAGTTATGATTTTTTTAAAAGTTTAATTTTTTACCTTATTTCGCTTTTATGTGAAATATGAGTTAGTTTATAATAATAAAACAACAAAGAACCCATGGAATCCATTCATTTCTGATCGTAGTGTTCATAAAAGTGAAATAAGGTGAAAAAATTAGACTTTTTAAAAAATCATAACTTAGGTACTACTTATGATATATTTTTTTTCGTATTTTTTTCTGAACAGTCATAAGTTGTACTATAAGACATTTCAAGGTTATCCATTCATTACCGGACACACTGTATATATATATATATTTATACATATAAATATGGGTATTTTTCGTCTACATATACAGGGTGTGGCGTAAATAGTCGTCCACCGTTAAGGATTCGATGTACCACACAGTTAACTATAACACATGATTTTACCCATATTTTACCAAGGTTTTGAAAAAAAAAATATCAAAAATGATTGTTTTTTTATGGATCGTATTTTATTTACGGCATACCCATTTTTCACGATTTCTCTGTTATTCCGCAGCATATAACAGAAAAAAAAAGATTAATTTTGAAAATACATCCAAATTTGTAACAAAAGATTGTAAATTCGTCAAAAAATGGGAAAAAAAAGTTTTTTTTTTAAACCCTTGGATAAAAATGGTTAAAATTAGAATATGTTGTAGATAACTATCTGGTAAATTGAATCCTTAAGGGTGGACGACTATTTACGACACACCCTGTATATATATCGAAATATGTATAGACATGCACATATATAAATTTACACGAATGCTACACTATTGGTGATGCACGACGACCGAAATATCCCTAGGACTGAGATAGGGAGATAGGATAAAGGTCGTGGAATAGTCGACTGGAAAGCTTGGAGGTACTATCCGGCGAACTATTCGGGTGATTAGGGGATCCGGCGAATCGATAGCGGTTGTGGAGGTTAGTACCTATACGTACATTACAGTAGATGAGGCAACTTCCGTCCCGTGAAAACGATCCACCGAATAGTTTCGGTAAAATAAATTCTCTCAAAATGTCCCATTTATTTGGGTCGCTGGCTCGAGTAGCCTGGAGGAGGAGAAGGAGGGGGGGGGAAGAGCCGTTGGAAAGCACCCGAAGATCGGGAGGGTTCATTCCTTGCTTGCATTTCATACCAACAAGACGTATCAGCGTGGTATTCGTAGGCTATTTTATCGTCGAATTAATCGTAAATTTATTCATTCAATTCACGGTTCGTTTTTCTCGTCCTGGTTATTTTTTTTTTTCAGTCCCCCGAGAGCTCGGGTTCTCGTACGAACGATTTTGAATTACTGCGAGAAAATCGGAATAAACGATAGCATCGAATTCCCCGAGAGTCTTCGACGATCGAAACGTCCACACTTTTCTACTTGGGATTGTTTGTTTTTTTTTTTGTTTTTTTTTTCTTTTTTTTCTGAGCGGTTCGATTATTTTCTCCGGGACTCTGATGGGGTGGAAAACTGCCAAGGAGAGTTAACCCAGATTGGCCAATATTATCAACAACCCTAGGTTACTTATAACACTTTTTGTTCAATGATATACACACTTTAACCTGATCCCTCAATGCCTTGCTACCCACGATTTTCAACAACATTCTCAGCACGACCTCCCAAACTCTGCCTTCTTGCTCTTTCACTTGGCTTCGCCCTTTGCACGCACGTGAAAAATCAGGATTCAAAAATAAATTTCAAAATTAAAATCAAATTTCAAAAGAAATCAATTTAAAAAATGCAGGGTTCAAAAAAATGTCAAATTCAAAATCAAATTTTAAAAAATTAAGTTGAAAAAACCAAATAAAAAAAATCAAATTTCAAAAATGTAAAAATCAGGACAGACGGTGCAGAAAACCGTGAGGGTATGAAACAGGAATATGGATGGATACAAGGCTACCGTTGATAATGTTCCATGTACGAGTACAAAGCTTGAAAGCACAATCGCTTTTACGCTCTCTTAAGGATTTTCTTGCGCCATAATCACAACAATATATACAAAAGGCAAAAAATCATTACGAGGGTTTTAAAAAAAAATTTCGTGAAAAATGATTGTTTTTTTTATGGATTATATTTTATTTTTGCCACACCCAGTTTTCACGATTGCTCTATTATTCAGCAGCATAGAAAAAAAAATAGAATTGAAAAATAATCATTATTGTTGAAAATACAGCAAAATTTGTAACAAAAGATTATTAATTCCTGAAAAAAAAGTTTTTTTGAAACCCTTGGATAAAAATGATTAAAATAATAATATGTTATAGTTAACCATCTGGTAAACTGAATCCTTAACGGTGGACCACTATTTACGTCACACCCTGTATATTTACTGATGCTTGTACACGCACAGGTACATACGTATTTACATTTACATCCTCGGATATCATCGCACTCCTCTGCCATTCCATTTGCTAATACGTCACGAGATGACCGAAATAACTTTTTCTCTGACCAAGCTAATGGTATTATCAAACGCCAACGGCCGTTGCATTTCACTCCACGCCATTATGCGGATTTCAGATTACGTCAGGAAGTGGTTGACAAAGAGGGTGAAAGAGAGAGAGAGAGAGAAAGCGAAACGGGAGGGTGGAAAGAGGGAGAGTTAGTCAACTTCTGTATGCTATTAATTCCAGCTTCCGTCCAATGCGATTGTAATGTTGAAGCGGACATATAATGGGGATTAAAAGTTTGGCTTCGCAGCGCGTTCATACGTGGATAAACGGGGATCCGTGATACACAATCGCGCACGTGGACAATTGTGAATTGAAAACTCGTTGTTTGCTTGCTCATAACGAGAGCTTTATTTGGCCAAGAGTAATTTTTTTTTTTGTTCAGCCGATTAGTGTAATCGAGAATAATCATTGCGGAAACAGTCGTAAACATATATTGAGAAAAGAGTTATCAGGGGTCGAACTGGATCGAGATGAATAAAAAAAATAAAATATCACGATTGAAGGCACATCGAGTCATTTCGCGAGGACAATTATTTAGCTCATTGATTACTGATAATTGTGCAGTCGATTTTGCGCGGATGCCAAGACCCGGATATTCGTTAAGACGAAAGAGAAAGAGAGAGACAAAAAGAGGGAAGGAGAGAGGGATGAAAAAACCCCGGAGGGGCCACAGCTTTCGATCTCCAGCACTCGGTCCCCTCGTACAGGCAATGGCCGTTGTCGATGCAAATTTCGTCGATAAATTATCCGGGACCTTAGCCAGAACGTCCACCACCAAGCCAATCCATGGCAGGCTCGTAGGGCAAAAGAAGAAGAGTAAAGGAAAAAGAGGAAGAGAGGGATAGACCCTGGCATATTCTTGAGGCTCTCTGGAGGTAATATGGCAAAGCTTCGTGAAGAGGAAAATCCTTAAGGGGGAGGGGGTCGACGACTTTTTTTTTTTTATCGTACGGTACGAACACTATCAGTCCTACGAAGCACGTGTGTATCAATGTTTTCAAAGCGGAAGGTCGCGGATAAACGGACCATCCCTGTCCACAGCCATGGGACTTGCGCCCTTTTGCTCGACAATTTTTTTTTCGCTAAACGCGAATATAAGGTGGCGTGTCTACGGTGGATATAACAGGCGGTTTAAAACTCGGATAGGTGGATATCCAGCAGTGACGGTACGTGAAAAATGAGTGGATTTTGAAACCGGGCTGGAGAAAGAAGAGGGTAGAAAGTGAGGAAAAGAAAGAGGGAGAGAAAGAGAGAGGAGAGAGGGTAGAATAAAGTGGAAACAGCCGACGTCGTAATACGAGGACGATGGAAAGAAGACTTGCGAGACGATGAAAAAAAAAGACGAAATTGTCGACCGGCTGCGGGAGTGAGGAAGGGCCAGGAGGAGGGTTGAGAGCAAGAGCTTAATTGCACTCGCTTTCAACTTCCAAGTTCTCTCTTGCCCCCGTTCATCTCGGTACAGAATGATGAGGAATGGCGGAAGAGAGAAAAGTGAGGAACGCTGAAGGGACTCTGTTGGGGCAAGATTTGGCATGGTGAAGAGAGAGAGAGAGAGAGAAAAGAAGCGAATGGCAAAAAAGAAAAAAAAACGTAAAGCTCGTCGAGAAATACCACTTCTTCTTCTCCCTTTCTCCTTCCTCTGATCTACTTCTTTCCTTTACGTGTCGAAGGTTCCTTTCGGACCCACGATGGACCCGCACTTCAAGGTGCAGACTCAAAATTAAGGAATTAAGAATTAACGCAATCCGGAAACGACATTTCCGCCTCTCTCTCTCTCTCTCTCTCGCATCCTCTGACTTTCGAGACTTTTTCCACTTACATTCTTTGTTTGATCTTTCGAGTGCCATAAAATACCCTGTTCTACTCGAAAGTCCAGAGTCGCCACAGAGTTCTCCAACCAGACGAAAGAAAGCATGGGATACGAAAATTACTGCCGGACACCGAAACGGGAACGTAGTTTTCCAACGAGTTTTTTTCGACCCCCTTTCGGCTAGCAACCATTTTTTAGTTGGGCAACTTTGGGAGAAAAGTTTAAAAAAAAAAAACGTACAAAACGGACAGATTGAAGAGATGGCGGTTTTGGCAAATTCCAGTACTGGATAATAATAACTGAAACAGTAATGAAAATAATTACCGATAACCCAAACACACAATAATAATAATAATAATAATAATAATAATAATAATAATAAAATCACAAGCCGAGAATTGTGAAAGCAGTGTGAACATAATAATAATAATAATAATATGAAAATAGATAAAACTACATTTTTCTAAATCACGTATTTTAAATTAAAACAAATAATTACGAAAAAATAATTATTATTATTGAAGGAATGAATCTTCCAAGTTATGACTTAATAATTCGTTAAATATTCATCCTATTTTTCGTCGTTTATAATATTTTTCCCATCTCTATATTGCCCATAAATAAACGAAAATCCAACAAGAAGCAAATGTAACTACAGTGTAACGACCAAATTTTAATCTCCCCATAACTTTCATCATACGTACAGAGAGCCCGAGGAATTTTGATGACAGTGAAGAAAGCAAGCACGAGTGACGTTATTTCTTAAAGTAAATCCAGGTGAAGAAATAAATTGACCATGCAGGTTGTCCGGGTGATATGCATTTTTACATATATGCGTGTAACGGGTCACATACACGCGTTATAACATTGTATATTTTCGTATAGGTGTATACATAGATGTATAGTCCGAAAGAGGGTGAGCAACCCTCTGGCCTGGGTGCGCTTGTCACGTTCGCAAAACGGGATAAATTCCGGGCGTCTGACAGCCATTTAAAACAATGCCGTCCCGAATACACGCCATTTGTAACCCCGCGCTGGCGGTGCTTTTGTTTTCACGTTGCTATTCATTCCGGTATACGCACGTATACAGACGGCAACGAAAAACCTGCAACAACCCTCTCGTACACCACCTTCGCTTCAATGTATGTTTATATAGATATATATTTATATATATGGATATATAAAATTTGTAGGGTATTTATAATACGCATATACACGAAAACGATATATAAAGCCTCTCAGCTTGTACTCGGTTCGTGATACTCTCATGCGCTATCTCTCGCCTTTTTCTCCATACCCCAGTTCCCTTTTTCCATCCCGGTGTTTCTTTTCCCAACGCGAGCTACGTTCACCATAGGGGACCACATCGCCAACGAGGGTGTTGATAGCGAGAAGAGAACTCCCAACAATGACAGCACCATTTTTTCCACCCCCCCTCCGCGGAGATAGGGAAAAAATGCAATTAGAAAATGTACGATGATAAGACGCGAATCTCGATACGGCAGGCCGGATTTCGTCGCGAAACTTTTTGACGAGGGGTCTCGAGGAATGACGGAAAATGTGTGAAATAATGGTGAGGGATTTGATTTTTTTTTTTGGGTTTTTTTTTAAATTGTTGTTTTTGGCTTGTTATTTTTTTATGGAGTAAATAGGGAAGAACATTGGCAAGCTGTTTTTGTGGAGAGGGAGGTGATTTGATTATTTGTTTTGTGCTTTGATAAAGAATTTTTGGGATGTGAAAAACAAGGAGAGAGAAAAAAAGAGAAGAGCTAAAATAGTATGGAATACGATTTTATCAAGGTGATAAAAGAGCAGGGTTATCAATTGCTATACGATCTTTTGCCTTTGAAATAATTCGTATTTTTTGAACGGGGGACCATAATTTTCTAGCGGACTTTAACGATATACAGCTGATGTAAATTCTGGAAATACTTGGCTCAGTTTTTTCACGTAAAGTGGTCGATTTTGAATCGGCAAAGGACCGAAAAGTTTTCTCAACCGCTAGGGCGAAGAGCTTTTATTATACTTGCCTGCAGAAATAAAATTTATGAGGGTGCTTCATTCCACCATTCGCAAGGCGGACCCAACTCGAGTTTGAGCAATTTATTAATTTCCTCTTTCGTTTCGGTGACGTTGAAGGCTTCGCCGCGAGGAAAGAAAGTCGTGAGTTATCCGGGAGGTTACGAGCTTACATTTTTCAACCCCATTCCTCCGTTGCCTAACCTCTGGCGAGTGCCTCTTTGTCCTTTTTTTCACGAAAGGCAAACTCGGAGTAAAAGAATGTCTACGACTCAGCTATATACCGATTGCAACACCAATCAATTATTCTTTCCGAGTCACAAATGGTACTTCGTGCCAGCGTGGAATATTTGAAAAATTAAATTGTTCGGGACAATAAATAAATTATTCCCTCGTCAAAAATCTAAAGAGAAACATGGACTATTTAAAGAAATACACGATCGAAGATTAATTGTTTAAAAGATTACGATCAAATTCTGAAATGGTTGGAATGGAAAAAAACATTTTGAATTTTCATGCAACCAGATTTTTAATTTTTAATCAACTTGGAAAAAAACATAAATTTGTAAAACAGAAAAAATAAAATTCCTCTTCACTTTTTTTGTTGCTAATTCTTTATTATTTATTTTCAATGTCCCAGCTTATTCCAAATCGATTTCAGCCAAAAAAATATTGATGGCACATTGTCGTTTCGAATTGATAGAATACTCATCAATGTGTTACATATCCAATTAATACATCGACCACAAAGTGAATAAACCAATGATGCAAGCGAGCTCGTTGATTCCAGAGTGAAATGAAGGATAAAGCAACCGTATTTCCAGCCCCTCGTAATACCGAGGTACCATAAACCCGAAACGTGTTTCACGACGGCATCACGAAGGAAGTTCTGGTAGAACAATATTACGGAATTCCCGAGCTCGTTCGACGATTGTTTCGCGAAAACAATGGCCCGTTTCAACGATGCTCTTTGTTTCAAATCCTATCACTGAAAGGAATTCGATAATTATTTCACTATGCTGCAAAATCTTGTCATCCCTTCAACTTTCAAAACTATATTGTTTTTTCTCGTTCATCTTTGGGAAATACAATTTTTTTAAATACAAAAATTTAATCGATCTTAACTTTTGTTTGGTGTGTTGAAAAAAAAAAGTTTTTTTTCATTTAACTATACCATAAAAATTGCTTTGACAAACACAATTGAATAATTTATAAATGTCATTTTGGCAACTTTTATTATTTATTATAAGTATTATTTGTGGCGAATTAATTATATAATTCAGGAATGTTAAAACTATTCTTACAGACTTGATTATTCAATACTTTGTATTATTGAAATAATTATGAATTGTTAAAAATCCTGTTGACAAAATGTAGAGTTGAGTAGAATTAAAAGTGCTTTTGCAAAAAAATGCTATTGTGTGACAAATGCTATACCATAAAAATTGCTTTGATAAACACAATTGAATAATTTATAAATCTCATTTTGGCAACTTTTATTATTTATTATAAGTATTATTTGTGGCGAATTAATTATATAATTCAGGAATGTTAAAATTATTTTTACAGACTTGATTATTTAATACTTTGTATTATTGAAATAATTATGAATTGTTAAAAATCCTGTTGACAAAATCTAGAGTAGAATTAAAAGTGCTCTTCCAAAAAAATGCTATTGTGTGACGAATAATAAAAATCTTTCTGTCTCATTTAGCGAGCGTCCTGGTTTATTCGGGCACGTTCGTGGCTCTGGCGAATGTCGAGCAATTCATGAAATTTCGGTCTCCCTATTGAATCAGTGATAGAAACAAGGCTGTGCTGAGCCAGCAATGGCTCAGCACGTCACAAATGGTGTGATTCTTGTCTCGCAGCTTCTGTCTGTTGGTCTTGGAGAGATGCAAGCATCATTAGCGTCGCGTGTTACCGGGAACAGAGTTTGGCGTAATGAGCGCACTAATCACCGCGAGCAGGCTGCCCGAACGCCAATGTTACGTACCAACCAACCGTGCTTAGGAGAGAGACCTATAGAACATTGAGAGAGGAGGAAGAACTGCAAAAACTACCACCAGCTGGTGAACTCGCTACAGGGTTAAAAACTCGAATATATATGTAGTCAAAAAAATTTTCCGTCACGTTTAAAAAAAAAGCAACATTTTTTCCCTTTCGTCAAAAAAAAAATTGCCCCTTGCCCTGTTTTAAAATGGGAGTAATTTCATAGTAATTTTGGTAATAAGTTATTCAAATTTTACTTCCCATTTTCAAATTTTACACCTTGGAAAACAGATTTATCATCTTTTTGGATGATAATATTAGATACTGAAAAATTTGTACAATTTTTTTTACAGAAAATCAAAATAATCTGATGCTTCGAATCCTAGGAAGAAAAATGGACCATTGGTTTTTCGTTCAAGATATTACTGGATGGATATTAAAAAATCATATCATCGTATATAAAAATTGTTGAATTTGACTTAAATTGGTACTTAAAATGGAAAATTAACATTTCCAAGTGTTCATTTATCACTAAATCAGCTATTCGTAAATATGTCCGGTATATTCTAGTAAATTCCCTATTTAGGACTGACTTTTTGTTCGACGGTCCCTCCAGTAATACCTTAAAAAAAAAGTTCCAATATTCGTGAAAAAAAAGTATATACTACAAATTTTAAACGGAAATCTTTCAAACGGAATTTCCTTGAAGACTTTTAAATTTCATTGACGTGCCTTTAATTTACTTCGGAGCTTTATTGATGATAAAATTAATTAGTGAAAATTTCAGTCTTCCTCGAAGTCTTCAGATTTTCAATGCCATCGAAGACTCTTCAGCTTTCCTTAACGAGGGAAAATTAAGCCCTTTCTCAGAAATTCATACCTATAAATATACGCAAGCGCAGATGGAAACTCAAGGAAATAACGAAGAAGAAAAGCAAAAAATAAGAATTTAAAAAAAACTCGTAAGTATGTGAAAATATGGAAAGCTAAACTCATCCCAATAAAATCGTTCAAATTTACAAGTCGATTCAAAAATTTTCATCTACAAGATATATAAAGAAGATTTTGAGCTTCGACGAAAGCACATTAATGCTAAGTAATTATTAACTCGGCGTATGTATCTAGCTTTTTAAAGAAGCAGTCAACATTCAAAACTGGAATTTCTCTCTTACGTTTTTAATTTCTTTTCAATTTTTATTAACAACGGTTTGAAACTTTTGACTGTAATAGCTGATGGGCCATGTAGACACTTCAATAAGTAACCCAGAATTTTTTCAGATTTTTTGGAAGCCTAGAAAAATCTTCAAATTTGACTGTGCCCTAAAAGACACATCGTGCCCTCAAAAATATAATGTAAAGACGCCGGGTGAACAGCCCAGGCGAGTGGATCACTAATTAATGATGAAGCATCAAGGTTTATATCATGTAGTACTTGTGTATTTTTTTCCTATACCTTATTCCAAATTTTTCTTCCACTTTCGTCGTGTACGATCTTGTCAAACAGACTGTACATATCTTCTTGTCGACAATACTGGACATTAAAATGAATCCAGACGAGTAGTCTTTACATGTACATGATCAGCCACCCCGGACGGTATGATTTTTATTTGTGAAGCATCCTGTACGTAAAACGTTGAGTATATTTATTATTGTTTTTGAAAATAAGTTCAGACCGATCGCACGCTCTGTCTCTTCGCATTAGTGTCTTTTTTCTTGAGTGACATCTACTCTTCTCTTTCTATACCGTACCCCTTCCAGCCCCCCCCCCCTCCCTTGTCTCGTTTACCCTCGTTTAACTCGTGGTCTTTACGATCGCGTGCTCTCGTCACCCCATTCGCGACTGTACCAGGGGAATTCGTTTCTGAAACTTGGATCGTGTTCTAATAATGCTAGTCGTCACACCGTGGCCATTGTTTTTCTTTCGTTTTTTTTTTGTGTTTTATTTGTTCTTGTTTTTATACTTTAATCGCTCAAGAACAAAATGTGCAATTAACAGCAGGGATAATCCAAACTGTCACAATTAATAAAATGTTAAATGATACCAGAGTGCTTTAGACATGAACATGAACCCAAACGAAAACATCGTTTCTGCCATTTGTTCCAACTTGCCTCCTCCGCGAGTATAATTAACAATGACACGATTTTTAATTGGGATTCACTCCAAGTTCTAGAATTTCCAAAAACGAGGAAATTTTTTGTTTTTCTTTTCCTTTTTGAAAGAAAATAATTGTGAGTGAGGACTTTGCCTACTTGGCTGCATCCTCAAGCCTCGATCATCCTGAACCCAAACGAAATCATCGTTTCTGGCATTTGCTCCAACTTGCCTATCTCATCCGCGAGTTTAATTAACAATGACACGATTTTTAATTGGGATTCACTCCGAGTTCTAGAATTTCCAAAAACGAGGGAATTTTGAGTGTTTTTTCCTTTTTGAAAGAAAATAATTGTGAATAAAGGCTTTGCCTACTTGGCTGCATTCTCAAGCCTCTATCATCCTGAAAGCTTCGCGTCCTCTTATACTCAACTCTCGAACTTTGACCAATAATAAATCCGCCATTTCGTAGGTCACTCGCGGCCTAGATGAACCTCCATAAGGCTTTGACCTGGACACCGATGAGCTCTCTCGAAATGGCTCGAAATGACCCACGTGGAAGGTTGAAAAAGTAAATATTGTTGATGACCAGAAGCAGCGAATGAAAATGTGCATTTAACAGCCCTATTAAAAATTAACTGCACGGCTGCTCCCGTCGTTCTCTCTTTCGTTCCTGCCACAAACCCTCCTCGACCTTCGACAGTTTCAACCTCCTCGTAATACCAGGCATACGACGATAGGAAAACTCACATCGCAGTGCGAGAAGAAACGACTAAGGGAGGTTTACTTTGATTGCAGCTAACCGGGGTCCCTCGTGGATATATACGCGAGTTATAGTGTGTACTATAACGGGCTCTAACGTTGCACGGGGCTATCTAGCCCCCAGGAAGGTATAGAATACACTTGGCACTTAGAAGTGTTATCAATGACAAAGACAGAGGGAAAGAGCCAGAGAAGATAATGAAGATTTACGGCTTGGAATAATCCTTTGGGCAATAGTGCCCGTAATAGACAATTATCAAACTTTAAACTAACAAAGATAAAATCGTGTGGGAAAAAAAAATTTTAACCCAAAAGAAAAAAAGTAAGAAAATGTACGTTAAAATAAACATTGAAAATACAATTGAATAGAAAATGAAATGGAAAAGGAAAATACTATTGGAATAATAAGAATGGAGAGAAAAAAAATAAATAAGAGAAAATCCTGTGGAAAAAAGAATATCTAAACCCAAACGAAAAAATAAAGTTAGTTGCAGACTAAAATAATCATGGAGAATATAATTGAATAGGAAGTAAAATTGAAAAATAAAATACTACTGAAATAATAAGAACGGAAAGAAAGAAAAAAAGAAATGAGAGGAAATTGTATGGAAAAAATAAAATTTAAACCCAAACGAAAAAAAATTGCACGTTGAAATAAAATTTAATAAAATACGATTGAGAAAAAAATAAATCTAAAAAATAAATATTGAGTCATGGCAATTAAAATAGTAGAAAAATAAAATACTATTGAAATAATAAGAACAGACAGAAAGAAAAAGGAAATAGGAGAGAATCGTATGGAAAAAATAAAATTTAAACCCAAACAAAAAAAAAGGCACGTTAAAATAAAAAAAAATACAATTCAGAAGAAAATAAATCTAAAAAAAAAATATTGAGGCATGGCAATTAAAATAGTACAAGAAATAATAAGAACTGACATAAAGAAAAAAAAAAACGAGAGAAGTGATGAAGTGGTGGAGGAGTGGGGTCTCCCTCGATGCTTTTCACTAGACGGAAGTGGAAAAGATGGGAAGAGTTGCTCTGGAAAGGACCATCAAATGACGATATAGGTACCAGCCGAAGAATGGAGGGAAATGAGGACCAGGAGAGAACAAAGATGTCCAAAGAGGAGAGAGAGAAGGAGAGAGGGGTGTACCAGAAAGTAACGAGGGAGAGGAAGCAATGGACGGAGGATCTTCTGCCAGGAAGTGAGAAAATAGAGAGCAAGAAGAGTAAATAGATATATATTTATATATATATATATATATATATATATATATATATATATATTTATATATGAGAGTCCTCGTTCACCTTATAAGTTCTTACAATTACTCGAGGAGAGCAGTAGTCGGCTGAGGAACCTCTCTAACTGCTGTTTAATTTCATTCGGCAATTAACCCCGGTGCTTTATCGACTTTCGAAATTCTACTCGACTACGATGAGCCCAGATATCTCCCCGAAATCCTACGTATATACAATTCGCAAGGTTACGTCTCTTGGTCTCGTCCGAGGACTCGATATTCGTAGCCTTTCCACGCTGTGTTGTTTTTTGCAGTGCATTATCGTTGAACTCTTTACGAGACTTTCCAGACTTCCAGAATCCTCAGCCTCGGATAATAAAAGATAAACGCCCCCCGTTCATTGCTTTCCCAATTAAATTATATCTTTCGAACTCGGAACATTCTGAAAATTGTTTTCGAAAGTAAAAATTATTGCTGCTTCGAGAAGTCCGATATTATTATTTTTCGAATAGTCTAGACGTTAAAATATTTAACAAAACTTCATACGAAATTCTTTTTTTATAACCCTTTTATGATTTTTTCATCTCATCGATAATTATCATTGAATTCAGAATGGTTGTTTTTTTGTTCAATGTTTATGGAATTCACCAGTAAATTACTATTGAATTGTTGTTTGATAATAGTTCATAAAAACATTATAACATTTTCTTAATTAAAAATTTTAAAAGTAAAAAATCTTTAACCCCATTCGGGCAATTCTTTATTGCTAAATATATTTTTAATTTCGACAACGAAATATGAACAAAATGTTGTAAAACTATTACAAATTTATTTATTGATTTTTTTCATTGTAAAAAAAAGTTTTGACAACGTGCAACAAATATAGTTTTTTTGAAGAGTTTAATTTTTCGTATTGTTCGAAATTCGAATAAACGTCAGAAGAGATCAGTGTTGAAGGCGTCGAAGACCATTTCGATTCTAACGTTTATATCTTTCTTTCTCTCTCGCTCTCGGTCACCCTCTCTTTACCTTCCTTTTCACTTCCGCACGAGCTTTATGAATCTCGCGTATTTGCTAAACGTTCCTATCCATCATTTTTATTCTCAAGGCTGCCACGTGTAGGAGAATTCTAGGTCCCCCCTACATCACGTGCAGACAGGAAATGGTACTTTCCTCCAAATATCCCGTCGGGGGAAGCAGTGAGTTCCTAACCAGCTACAGATAAGGTTAAAATCCAATAGTCTGCCTGGCTCGTCTTCTTTCACCGTCATCATCGTTTCTAGGGGACGTACATATATGAATCGAACGCCACGAGGCACCTTATGACAGGGGGATGGCATGTACATCGCTTTGGGGTCGAGCAAATAACGCTCGAGGGTGACGTCGCTTTTTTCCCCCTCGACCTCGAAATCGACCGGAAACTGAAATTCTGATTTTCGTCGGGCTTCGCTCAACGCTCGTCGAAATAGAATAAAAAAATATTTCTTTTTTTCACCCTCACGTGGGAGGGTGCAATCGTTCGATTTCATCGACGTTAAACCCATTTTCGTCCCCCACTATTTCCAATCGTACATCGAGATCCCATTCGTTCGTATCCTTATTCCATCGTTCACGCATTTCCGGTTTCACGAATTCAGGACCGAATCATTCATCACGATTCCTCGAATTTCTCGATCCCCCTTAATAAAACACGAAGAAATTATCGAACCTCCTTTTCTCAAAGTCGTTAGCCAGAAATGAAATTTTATCGAACGCTCGTACAAATCACTTTAATCAAAACTTTAATCCATAATTAATTAACTTGATTTAATCACGAATTTAGTTGGTTTTTCGATCAGTACTCGTCGTTTTCCGTTTGGAGCTGATTCGGCGATATAAATCTCTTATCTCGTGTAATGCTTCAGTTTATTTTAGAAAATTAAGAGGCAACAATTTTCATTACAAAACTATGGAATTATGAATTTTGTCGTAAATGCCGAAGGATTTTAGGAAGGAGAATTTACCAGGTATTCTTGCCGTGAGCGAAGAATATACTGGCGAGAAATTCGGTTGACAAATATGGTTCTCTGTTATCCGATTATGAAAACTGAAAATAACACTTCGTAAATGTAACTTGTGGAATATTTGTTGGTATTTGCAGGATTAAGCTATTTTAACGACCACAAAATCGGAATTATCTAAAACGAAGTAATACTGAAGAAGTTATATGATTGATGAATCATACATTTTCCTTTATTTAACAATAATTAAATATTAATATATTTCGTGAAGGATCTTTGACCGAGAAGGGTTCACCTGTGTCTTTGATTTTCACCACCGGGATAATCCGATGCGAAATCGAAACAATTTTTTTTTTTTTAATATATATTATTCCCCAAGACTTGAACGAGCCTTTTCGTTATTGTATTTTGACTTCACTCAAATTTTATTTCATTTTTCATAACTTAACTTTCATAACTTAACAATTTTAAACGGCTCAAATAAATTTTTGTATTTTTCGAGATTTTTCATCGAAAAGTGGTACGTTAATTGTTAACCAAACAGTGAAAAATAAATGTCAAGAAAAACGACGGCCAAAATTGAACTAGCAGTAGATTGAAAAAAATATTAATACCAAATTTCAATTTTCTTTAATTAAATTTTGAGAAATCGGTAATTACTTTATACTGATATACTAATTTCAATTTCATCAACCGTTTCACCCAACGAAACACTGTATGACCTCGCGAAATTTGAAGACGTTAAATGACGATTAAAAAAAAAAGAATACTGTATTTTTTTTTGCCGACCAAAAAAGGGTCGCCAATATTTATCCAGACTTTCACGGGTCCGCGATTTTTTCACGCGGTCGCTTTGTCACCCCGTATCCGACATCGCTTCCGGTCCACCGAAACCGGCAACCGGAAGCAAGATGGCTGCCGCGAACGAGCGAAAACCGTCTGCATGGCGATACACACACCTAAAGAGCGCTGGACGATGAAATATTAGCGGAAAACCGAGAGGGTAGACGATATGTGCGTGGGCGAGAATTCTCCGGTACGAACCGGACTTTAATCGCACGTTTGTGTGTGAACACGTACGAGGCTTTCCAGATTCAGTGACCGGAATTTCTAATCTCAGCTTCTGAAATGAGCTGCGCAAATTTTGCTTGTATCGTCGCTTCCGGTCTCGAAGAGAACAGTGATTAAAAATTACCAACAAAAAATTCTAGGAATTTTTAGAAGATTTTGAAAAAATCGTAAATACGATCGCAGACAAAAGTATCCTCGATTACAAAATGTTTACTTTTCCAACATTGGATGCAAAAAGGATGCTTGATCAATAGTATTTTTTACGATCCATTTTTATAAAGGAAAATCCAATTTTTTAAACATAATTTACATACTTTAATTGTTTAGAATATATTGCTGGAACGATATTTAAGCTTATATGTTGGCAATTGAAAGATTCAAATTTTTCGAGGCGATAAATATATATTTATCAGTTTAAGAATAATGCTAGTAATATTTATGACAGTTAGACGTGGTTAAAATTTATTCATCGATCTAATGACGTTTGGGTATATTTCAATAACCAACAATGATGGATTCAAAATTACAGCCAATTAAAAACGTTACACAATTATTGTAAAATCTTGACGAATGAGACTAAAATCAATCCATTAGGATTTTTCACCATCGATTTTTGTTATTTTGCAAAAATGTATACATCTTTCCAAAGAGCCATATTTTTCCACCACGTGCGGGGTTTAAATATTCATTGGGTTTGAAAGGCCAGTGAAGTTCACCCTCATTGAAAACAACCTTACCAAAAGCCATTACTGGAATGGATTCATTACCGGAATGGAATATTTTTCAAAAGAAAAAGGCTGATCGAAATGCGCAAGCTTTTTGAGGTTAGGAGTAAAGCGGAAGTAGTCAACGACCTCTCGATTCTACCGGGAAAGCTTAACGTATGTTTAAACATGTGCACTAGACGAGAGTGGACGCGAAGAATTTCCCCACGGGAAATTTGTGAAAAATCCTCGTCGAGCCACGCAAAATTAATGGTTAAAATCATTCCGGAAGTTTGGACTGTTGCTGGCGATTGGAAAAGATGAATAATGTAAAAACGAATGAAAGATAAAATAGGACAAGTTCAAAAATCGCCAAAGTTTTAGTGGATCAATGTAAATCGTAAAAAAATGTGGGAATCCCACTGGAGCTCGACCGGAAGTTCTGAAGAACGGTGAAAGACCTTCGAATCCAATCGGAATAGTAGTGAAAACCAACGCACGTTCCATGACCTTGAGACTGCCTTAGAATGACGAAAGATCGATTAGAGGTCGTTCCACGCAACATTCCATCATTCAAGGACGAAAAAAACGATCAAGGTCATTATTCTTGGTTTTTTTCAAAAATTAAGACGTGAAAATGATCACACATTTTTTTCAACAATTACGGGTTCTCACTTCAATTGCTATTCACAGTTGAAAATGTGAAACTTTTTACATTTTTGGTAAAGATGAGTTCAGGGACTTTGAACACTGTGAAAAGTCGAAAATCGTTTGAGAAAAAAAAATTCATCAAATATTACCATCGAGAGTCAAGTAATTTCGAGTTACGAGTTTCGAAGGCTTTTTCGTATACTTCTGCTGAAAGCAACGAGCCGAATTTCATTCGCGGGCTCATCGATTTTTAGGAATCCCATCTGGCACATATAGGTCGTGGTATCACGACCGGTTGCGATAAAGAGCATGTTCGGAGCGACCAAACGTATTTTCGAGAGGGCATGGCTCAGGACTCGTAATGTCGAGCCACCCGAATCCTATATAATGGCGGATCAACATCAAAACGGTCTAAAAAAAATAGGATATCATTGAAATCTCCCGCAGGATTCGAATCAGTCGAAGCTAATAATTCCAACGTTTTATCGAAAGCATTTTCCCGATGTAATCCCAATGTGCGACCTATTCATCGACTCGTTGATATCCTCAAAAGCTCTGAACGTCGAACGAACAAAAAGTGGGAAAATCGGATGAAACGATTGAAATCCATTATTGAAAATCGATGATCATTATCAATTAACGAGAGAGAAGAAATATCAGAAAATAAATGACGAAGTGAACAGCTGACGAATCGACACGAGTTTATCAATACATTTTTTCTTCAGCTAAAAATATACGTTTTGTGACAACAGCTGCGTTAATTAAAAACCCTCTCTCTCGAAAGAATAACAATTTCCAGAATCACCACTTTCGAAATTTCATTCCTCGATAAAATGGTATTTAGAAAATGACCAACACAAATTATAATTTACACCGTCGTTCTAACTCGACATCAAACTACCAGTCATCAATCTCCACCAACCGATGGTGGATGGTCTTTTCTTCCAAGTCCATCAAACCTTCGATACCAAGGGCTACTTTATCAGTACTAGACCGATCCTTTTCTAGGTCACGACCATTTTTTCGACTAACCCATTCGTTATATCAGAATGCAAACGGCGTAAGTAAAAAAAAAAAGAAGAAAAACCGAAATCGGTCATCGTTCAGGTGTGAGGGCTCATTGTTTTCGACATTAGCTAATTAGGATCGATGATTAGAGCGTGTTCAACAATCCCGTCAGGTTTGCAAAATCGTGTCGAAACAATGAAAACCGTTACGATTTAGCCTCGTCCGCGATCTCGTTACACCGAAATGTGATGGACGGAGATTCGAAGCGATGTGTACGGATAACGAGAGAGGGCGTGGGTTGTTAGGCTTTGAATAGATAAATGGGGAATAGTCCACAACGAAAATCAGGCTCTATCCAAAACCCTCTCTACGCACTAATTTCGGGAGAGGGATTTTCGAGCTTTCGGACGACTACGAGCTTTTCGTCGATAAATAATTCGGTCGCTTCAAGCTTTCCCCTCCTCCTGAATCCTGCCACCAACCGGCCTCTTCCAAAACCTCCGACGAATGATGGGGCTCTGGCCTTCGTGTACACGCAACCTTCCAAACTACCTTTCCATGTATAACGCTGATACCCATGCTCACCTAAACCCCCACTGATGTAACGTGTGTGTGTACGTTTCGAAATTCACCGAGTAACCCTTATCAAACTTCGGTGTCCATTATTCACAGTTTCGCGAAGCTATAAACCGGCCCTGGAAAACGTTAGGGCTGGATGGGAGGGACTGTGTTTTCATTCGAAGGTTTCGACCGTTTCGAGTGCCCTATCTATGCACCAGTCTCGGAAAACCCTTTCCCCACTTCCTTTCCAGGCTCAACTTTGGAACGGAACGTTACTGGTTGCCGCAGCCTTCACGGATGCCCAACAAACTGGATATGCAAGCTATTCGAAACTATTCGATGTACTCGCTCCCTGAAATCCTTTGGGTATGTGCCTGGTAATGGTCCACTGGTGTTTGTTGCGCGGCAAACAATTTTCGAGTTGGCCGAAGGACGCGTGTTTTCACTCGGGCTAATATCGGGGTACAACGATTGCGAATTCGCGTATCGATGAAGGACCCTTCCGTTATGAGATCGAGAAGAATCCATGTTCCGGGGATTGCTGAATTTGGGGATATTATTCGTATCGCTGTGACCAAAGGAGGAAAGTGAATCTAGTGTGTGTTTAATTCTGGGGTTTTTAGTAATTAAGGTATTGGTAAATGAGTATTTTAAAAAGTAACGAATCATTCTTCAAAGTGGTGAAAATTATAGGTCTTGATTGAATTGTAATATATTGTTGTAGAATTTTTTATTTTTTATTAATTACTAAAGTAGTTACGAATATGTGGATTTGATGTGGTCACTGATGAGAAAGTAATTTGGGCAAAGGGTAATCGTCGCAAAACGAATTGAACTGAATCGATGAAAATTCGAAATGTGTTGTGTCATTAAGATTTTTGGTCGATCGATTGGTCAAGCTGAATTTCGAATTTATAGACTGCGTTGGCAGTAAATTTATAAAATAGTGAAAGATTGGTGATTATGCAGAAGTGGGGCTCCAACTCAATATTGGGAGGAGATTTTTTTTGCTATAAATTACTTTAATTAGTCACCACTAGTGATATTTATCCGGCGAAGGCTGACATTTTTAATTATTAAACCCAAACAAACCCAAACAATCTTAATTATTTCTATAAGTTATGAGGTTGTTTGGATTTATTTGGGTATATTCTGGAAGGCTCGTGTCGTTAAAAAATTCGGCTCATTTCGACGTTTAGGCGTCGAAGAATACAAAAATGCCCTATTTTATTGCATTTTTCTCCAAACTTCAAAACTTCAAAACTTATGGAAATAATTGAAAATGACAGCATCCGCCAGCTAAATATCGCTAGTAGTGACTAATTAAAACAATTTTCAGCCAAAAAAAAAAAAATCTCCCGCCAAAATTGAGTTGGAGCCCCACTTCTGCATAATAACTGAAATATTTATTCCAACGATAGATTAATCAGTGATAATTGGAAAACTCAATATGGATCAATTTTTTACAATTTTCGATTCAGAAAAAAAATTATCTGAACGTATCAAATAAATTTATGAATCGTTTCATTCTTGTTCTGTTCTACTCCCCTTATCGTATTCCTTTATTCGGAGCCTGTTTACATTAATACCAATGTTTACAATAATACCAAATATCGCTGTTCAATTTTTTCCAAAAATTATAGTTCTCACACGGACGACAATAATTTTCTTTTTTTTCAATTTCTTCCACCATTGGGTCTAAACATTTAGTGAATCCTCGTATATGATAAGACTCCGCAAAAGGAAGAAATATTAGTTCCCTCGTATCAATCGACTGTCGTAAAGAAAAAAAATAGATAAATAAAAGCTTCTCGACTTCGTCGATTTGGTTAAAAAAAATTCCCATATGGTATGAAGATATGGAAAGTTTATTGGGTGATGGTAGAAGTCGTAGGAAAAATACGGAAAGGGACTCGGAAGGTTCGAGCTAACGTTCGAAAAAGTAGAGGGAAAAAATTCGCCACGAAGGGATGAATTAGACGAAGATGGAGAGAGGTCGATGTGATGCGTGTATCTGACGATTCTACATATATATATATATATATATATAGGAAAAAAAAATGTGAGAGAAAAATAGTTCGAGAGGTCTTGAGGATCGGTTTCTGGCGACGACGTCGAAACCCCGAAGGATGAAAAGCAAGCATCGAGACCCAAGTGAAAGAAGCCAAAGAGCAAGAGGAGTGGTGAAATAGAAAAAAAAACCGCCATAGAGCGGTATAAGTACGCATTTTCAACCCCTATAGATCCACGTAAGACCTCATATTTATGTGTGTGCGTGTATGTATATAGATATATAAAACAGCCAGCCCCCAACCAGCAGCTGATTCAATATTCGTTTTTCTGCGGCATAACTTTCCATTTGCATTAGCTACCCTTTCCTCACTCGTCCTCCTTCCTTTATCATCCGAATTGCCGTTCTCGTAGACTTGTAGCCTTATTCCTGAGGCCCTCTCTTTTTTCACGTCTCCATGACTCGGAGTTGCGTTATTTCGAACACGCTTTATTCGAAATGATAAAATATTCACTTCGCAGCATTCCTGTGGGACGTGAAGGTTAAGGTGGGTCAGTCTTTGTTGAAATTTTTGGTCTTTTAGTTTTCTCACTTTTGACTGGATATCACAGACCAACCGGATGTCAGAGGACATTCATGAACAACGAAAAAATTAACGATGTTTTTTGTCGATAATTTGTACTTTAGAAAATAAATGCTTGTAGAGAAATTTCATGTTTTTGGTTTGGAAAAGTAATAAAAATTTATTGTAGAAACGAAGATTGCAGAACTCTTTAGAGTAATTCGTATCAATGGATACTTAAAGCTATCTATTAAAATACAAAATTCAAACACGAAACTCCGCTTAAAAAGCAAAATCATCAATTAAGTAATCGTAGTAATAATTAGACTGTAAATCGACTTTACTATCTGGTCAATTGTTTTTTACGTCATATCTTAAGGACACGTGAATATTTTCGCGATGATTGACAGACTTTTTTGAAAATTATTTTCATTACGTTTTTTTCATGTATTAGAGATCGGAGATCGAAGAATTAAAAAAGTGACGGAACGAGCCTCGGGTATTGAGATTTTCTCTCGATTTTATTTCTTTCTAATTTTGTTTTTCGTTAGGTAAGGAAAAGCTTTCGTCCTTTTTTCTTACCTAAACCTTTCTTCTTTTCTTACCCATCCATCCTCCCTTCCCCTGCGAAGTACCTTCCAGGGATTTACAAACGATCGGCTATTCGTCTACGAGAGGTAAATTGGCACAAACCCGCAATTTATTTTCGCAAACATCCCTGGTTCGTGTCGCAAGAACATGGAGGAGAAGGATGGAGAGAGAAAGGGAGAAAAAGAGAGAAAGAGAAAGAGAGGAGGTAAAAGGGAGAAAGGAAAAGAGAGCTGAGGATTTTCTTCTTTATACCTCAAGGCAAAACGGGTGTGAGGACGAAACGAGACTTTGCAATCGATCCAATCACTTAAGGGATTCTCAGGACAAAACGACTCAATTGATTTCCCACTTTTCTTTTCAAATTCCATTTCTCACTTGTCCCTCAGCGTAACATTGTGTTTGGTACGAATTTGGAAGATTTACAAATGCAATTTACAATTGGGTGTCCCGGAACTTTCGTAAACTTTGAAAGTTGTAAAAATGCAACTAAAATGCATTTAATTTTATAAAATCAGCCAGCCATTTGCTTCATAGTTTATTTATTTCAATTATCCACATTCCCATTTAGATTGACAACGATCTAACCATCAATTCCTAATATTTCACAAACATAATGGAGCAGAGCCAATTTGAGAATTCCAATCGTACTGATTTCAAAACGTACATTATAAATTGAATTTTATTTCTTCTGTCTAGTTTTCTCTGATGGCACTGTTTCAATACAAAAAAAAACTCATTGCTCGTTATTGCGATAATTTCGTTGACATATCCCGTGTGGAAAGTCAACAAAGCGTCCCTCTTAAAGATAAGGGCTTTTGAAGAGCTTATTTGGGATTACCCTGATACAGAAAGGGCTTATTGGGTTCAAGCTTGAATATTATAGAGACGGATCAGAATAAATCGCTCCGACAGAATCGTTTGGGTTTACTAATTAAAACGACTAAACTCAATAACTCGATAATAGGTAAAAAATAGGATTTTGAAAAACGTGACATTTGAACATTTTAGCCAGTCCTTAGGGGATGAACTCCGAATTTGTCTTTTTCTATAAATTATTCAGAAAACGACCGGAAACTTCTTGATTCGATTGGAAAATTCGTGACGAAAAAAAAAAACTGATTATTAACTGAATTGCATCGGCATAAAATTAGTCGAATTTTCGTGCGCGTTGAATTCGGAATAGTCTATCATTAATATCCCAATCTCGTTCATCTCCGTTATATCTAGTCTTCTGTCGTTGAGTCGTTCCGTCGAGAACGGGATATTATTTCCTCCACTTAAACCCTTACGTCTATAATGCGGGATAGATTCCGAGATGAGAGAGAAAGAGGGACAGAGAGAGGGAGAGAGCTTGTGCGGCGCAGTTAATTCGAAAACTTTGAGCTCGTCGGTTCGTCGAGGTTGGCCTGTGAGAGAGCTATCTCGGTGCGCGAATTATTTATATAGAACAACGAACTAAAGCTCTCTCTCTCTCTTGTTCTCCCGCCCCTCTGACTCACTTTTCCTTCCTCCCATAGCTTTGGAGCGGACGACTCGAACAAGTCCAATTTGCAATTTTGCAATTCCAATGGCCGCGACGCGACCCTTAGCTAAATATGCAGATCCTGGTCGACGAAGAGAAAGAGAGAGAGAGAGAGAGAGAGAGAGGGAAGCAGGAGTAAAGGTCCTCTTTTAGCTTGTGAACCATGCTTCTCTTCCCCCACTCCTTCTGTCCTTCTCTTCCTCTCCTTTTCCCCTCCCCCCTTTCTCTCTCACTTCTTCCCTCCATTTCCGCAAATTCTCTTCATTTTGCGCCCTTGAGAACACTCGAAAACGTACCACCTTGATGGTACAAAACTCACTACACGGAATCTCGTTTGCGAGCCTGAGTTTCCTACCGGAAATGCTTCCCGATCCGTCAAAACTCCCGGATTCGAATGATCTCTGCGTTCCTTAGTTCTGTGATCATTTGAAACTTGATAGAAGTTGATGAAAAGTACAGAAAAGCTGTCAAAGATTTTCGCAAATTTAAATTAATTGGAGGAGAAAATTTGACTGTTTTGCTTGGTCGTCCATCAAATCGTATTGGAAATATCCATAGGTCAACTTCGTGAAAAAATAGACATCATTGTGAATGTTCGAAATAAACTAGCGTGGGAAACGCTTTATCCATTCGACTCTCTGATTTTTTTCCAGCTTCGTTAGTCGTTAAATTGGCGATGAAAATAGAGGAGATGTAATTAAAAAAACTTGAAATAGCAGTGCAATTGAATATAAAGTCATTTCTGGTGACTAAGAGAATTCAACGGGTGAAAAAAAGAGAAAAAAAAAGGAGATCGAGGCAGAGGAAGAGAGCGAGTGAGGGTGGAAACCAGAAAAGAAAAAAACGAGAGGATGCATCAGGAGTGTCGGTTAGTGAGACCTCGTATACCGAGGTCGAGGTACGAACCGCAATTTGTACGTTGAACAAAGGTAATTACCCGAATGTGTGTTGTCGGATGGAGGTTGGACAAGACCAGCCAGGAGAGACCACACAGTGGCCTCTACAGTCAGAAGTGCACGAGCACGTCGCACAATGAAACCACGTACTTTACCTTACTTTGGCTCGGCTGATGTTCTATTGCTTTAGCTACAACACCTCGAACAATCTCTATATTCCGTATACGTATGCAAAAGGGAGGAAATTAATGTTCAAACGAAAAAAATTTCGTTACGAACGATTCTTTGCTTTATTAAAAAATCAAACGTGTTATCGTCTAACCCAAACAAACCCAAACGATTGAATTTTGCATATTAAAGCAAAAACTAAAAAAAAAGCAACCAAGTAATAATAATAATAAAACTGTTGTTACTTTTAAAAAGCTTATTTATGAACGATACATCGAATGGTATTATGACGAAAAAAAAATCCTTCAACAATACGTATGCAAAAGGTAAGCAATGAATGTGCAAAAAAATAGGGTTTCGAACGATTCTTTTCTACATTCAAAAATCAAAACCCACACGATTTAATTTTGCATATTAAAACAAAAACTAAAAAAAAAGCAAACAAGTAAAAAAATAATAGTAAATAATAAAGTAAAAAAAAGCAAACAAGTAATAATAATAATAAAACTGTTGTTACTTTTAAAAAGCTTATTTATGAACGATACATCGAATGGTATTATGACGAAAAAAAAATCCTTCAACAATGGAACCTTAATTTTCGAAATGAGTTGAAAACATTTCTCTCAGAAGTAACGTTTCGTATCGTCCCGAATTTTTTTTCACTTTTTTTTTCCCCAATTATTGCGAAGTGGCAGATAGCCGAATAAATTCTGGCGGATTTGGGGATGAAAATGAACACGCCTCGGAGGGCAGGAACTCTCAACGGGAGTCAAAAAAATTTTCGAGCGAATCGTAAAGGGCGAGGATCATAGCGAGGCTGTTTTGACGTGGAATGTTTCATATACGGTTCAACGTTACCCCTTGACCCAACTTTTCAGGCAGGCGTACTCGTGCTCGTTTCGCTAGGGTTTTGTGACGTGTCTAATAATGCACCGTTGAGCCTGGACCGCATGCTCGTTCTCACCAAGCGTGTTGCGTACTTTTGTCCGACTATACACGGACCATTACTACTTGCCCGCCTCTTATCCCATATACGCGTCGATGCAATTCCCCTTTCTTCCCTTTTGACCCTTCTTCGTCTATTTCCAGGTTCCCTCTTTTCATCGCACAGCACCATGGATCGACCTCGAAAAACCGCAAGCATACTATACTGTGATCCTTTCGATGTATTAGTGACGTAATGGTCCATGCGTACCAATACTGTCCGAATCGTACTGCCAGAGAATACACATTTCGAAGCATCTATTTATCACCAGCCAATCCACCACGTCTCTCGTTCGTCTCGTTCTTTTTTTTTTTTGCCAATTAACGTAATCAAGAGGAATATTACTATTTCGACGAAATTCATATTTCCAATTGAATAAAAAAATTGAAAAGTGATTCTAAAGCGAGTTAAAGAAACTAGGACTTGTCACATTGCTTCTGTTTCGGGTTTAGGTGGGTAATTCTTGCGAATTCAAGGAAAGATGATGCATTTATTATTTTAAAAAAAAATTTTTTATATTATTTTTTATTATTTTTTATTCATTTATATATTATTTTATGTATATATTATTATATAAGATTTTTTTAAATTGATAATTTTTTAAATATTATTTATTATTTTTTTTATTTTTTTAAATTTATTTTACGCTGTATAATTAATTAATTCATTCATTTACAGTTAATCACCGAAACTAAAAAAATCAACTATGATTACCTAGACAATCAATCAATTACCCCAACAATCAGTTAAACCCAAACAATCAAACACAATTAATTCAATTACAGCCCTGAACAAATTGGACTAATTGAATTTGAAATGATTTTCCGGCGAGGAAGAATTTTTTTAAATCGGTTATGGTTTCGAATAGGACTGAAAGGACGGACTAATTTTGAACTACTAAATACATCGTGGTTCCACGATTTTTATCGTAATTTTTTCCAAGCTTAAAAATCAGGTAGGATCCGTCCATGTAGGCTGAAATGATGATGCCTGGAACGTATATGTATACGTTGGAAATAAAAGAAAAGGAAAGCTCGGGATTCGATTTAGAAGTCTGGATCTGTTCGACGTCGGTTCACTGGCTCGCTGCTGCGGCCAATGCCACTGATTTATGTCCTTTTCGAGCGTAGGACCGCGTTAAACCCAGGGATAAAATGCATCCCATGGTTAGTCGCCGTGAAATTACCACCACGTAGGAAATGTGCCAGAAAGACAGAGAGCGAAAAAGATAGAGAGAGATCTGTAGCAAGACGTTTCAAGATTGCGTTCACTCGTCTCTGCTTCGTTTCCTCCGGCTGACTCTCGACCGGAAATCGAATTTTCCCAAAAAAGCTCATCGTTCCATTCCACAAGAATAAAAAGGAAAAGCAAAATTTTGAAATCGACCAAGCATCGAATTCCGTTACAACCATCCTGAACACGACCTTCAAAAATCCAAAGCGAGTCTCGTTGCATTTCAGAAATCGTTTCTCGATCTTCGCATGGATATCGAGTTACCGAAGCCATGAAAGTGATCAATAATTGCAAATTATTGAAAACAGTTCCAGCCAAGAAAATGGATATCGAGTGATATCACCGTGAACGAAAATTGTGGATAGAATACCCAGCTGTATGGCGAAGATGAAACCTAAAGTAAAGCCAATGCTGATGAACTCTGATGTTCCAAAGGCAATGCTTATTTGACGTTTAACGCTGGATTGGCAGAGATAATCATTTCTGAGGAAACTGTGAGCAATTTATCTGTTTCCTCTATATGCGTCGATTGTTCATCCTGAAACAAAGAAGGATTTTCTGGCCGGAAGTGGATATCGATTCCCTTAAAGCAACATCTGACTCTGCCATCCTTCTTCCTTTGTTTTCTCATTCTCTCTCTTACACTCCCCTTTATTTTCTCTTCATTCCTCACCAGTGTTTCCAGATCCATCTTTTTTTCTTCTATCTTAATCATCTCCCTGTTTCATCCGTTAGATGTCTCAACTCCGCAGAGCATCGCTCCTACTTGCTCTCTTAGTCAGCTTTTGGTGGTCTCTTTGATTCGTAATAGTTCGCCAGTTTGGGTAGCCAGATTGCTCCGGTACCAAGCACCAATCCGGGCCCATACAATGAACTTCAATCCACGCTTTCTCCAACTTTCCCACTCCTCACTTGTCTCTCCCGTTCTTTTTCAGTCTATCCTTTCCCTACCTCCACACCTGCCTCTTTCTCTTTCGTAGGACTCCTCGTTGCCCTTGCTTCCTCCTCATGAAGCTTCCTGATATCTTCCCGCTTCTCTGCACTCTTCCTCTTCATCTCTTTTCTACCTAGTCTCAACAAACACCAACAGCCAACTTCGTGAAAACGAAACGAAGAGTTGAGCTCGTTTTAGCTCGTACACAACTCGCGGTTACGAAAAGTCTTCCTTTTCTAGCACCGTTGGAGAGATCCCCTCGAATTTATCCAGCATTGGCCAACCCTCATCGTCCCTTCGGTACGATGAAACGAATGGGATCGAGAGAGAGGCAAAGACGGCCGTGGCAAGCTGGTACATCGTTGATGGAGTCGAATATAGAGCTGTTGGACAGAAATGAAGTGAAAGCTCGTCTAAAGTGCGAGAGAGGTTGGCTTTAAGAACGTAAAACGGACAGAGAGAGAGAGAGAGTTTGGAATGGAACGCCCTATCAGGAGTTTCACTCGAGTTTTCCTCGAGTTGTCTGTGCACGGGAGAGTTGAAAAAAAAAAGGACAGGAATGAGATACAGACAGGAAGAGGAAAAGAGGAAGGGAGCTTTGGGTCTGACCATGGAAGCTGGGTTTGATGGCTGGACGAGTAGGGGTGTTAATTACCACTCCCTCCCATTCCCCTGCCTCACCTGTTCTAGAAGAAGCACCCTCGAGCCATGGCGAAAGCTTTTCTCCTCTCTCTCTCGCGACTGGTACAGCGATTTTAGAAGGAAACCAGGATACATGTATACCTCGTTGAAGGCGTAGGCAAGGATGGGAGGTTACCGGGTGCGAGATAACGTTTTCAATTACCTGCAGGATGCGACGTAGTTATGAGTTAGCTACGTAGACTCGAGATGGCTTGTGGTGTACGGTTTTCTATCCTAGCCTATCGGTTATATACGTATGCTCGTGGAATTTACGTTTATACGTACGTACATAGAAATTTGTACGAGTATTTGTACAGGTATACACATAGACCCACACTCGTCCCTTTACCATTCCTGGCTGGAGATGATGAGGCAAGATGAGTTAGCTGGAGCGAGAAAAGCAAAAGACTCGCGCTGAGAGACCTCGAGAAACGTTCCCTCAAACTCTCCTTTCTTGTTTATACTTATATACATACGCTCCCTGGAGCAACGCTTCTTCTCATCTAATACTTGTTGAAGCGCGTGTCCTCGAGAGATAAAGTTAAATCGGATCGGCCCGAATGATACGTAATGGCTGGAAAGTCTGATGGAGCTTTCAGTTCATATTTTTTAAATAGTTCATATTAACGTATATATATCGTGGGTATGACGAGAAAGAACGATTGAAATAAAAATATCGTCTTTTCTTTAACGATATCAGCTGTCGAAAAGATCCTCAGCGTCCGAATGATCGACGAATCTGGACCTCGATAAAAATAGCATTTTCAACTCAGATACGACATTATTGTCATATCGCGGATCATTTTGACGAAAAATGAGCTTTGAAAAGTTGAAACTGCGAACATTTTACGGTTTTGGCAGGAAGACCATTTACAAGCTCGAAAATTAAGGGTTTCTTATAATTTTTTTTTTTATGGACGGAATACACATAGATATTTGGATGTTTACATATGTTTTGTTTCATATTTTTATTGTTTGAAAATTTATGATGTTTAGAAAAAGATTTCAAAAAAAGTGCTGCACTGGTCGAGTCCTTCTTCACGCTGTAATTATCGGAAAAAAAATCAAAATGATTCTTAAAGGTTTCTAGATTCTTAACCCATACACTGTTAGTGAACCAGGATTTTTGAAATATTTGCAATATTTAGCAGATAGCAGCTTGGTAAAGTCATTTTGTGATTTTTCATAAAATTTCTGCTATGTTTGAAGGCAAAAGTAGGTTTTATTATTGGAATTCAAAATAATATTGAGGTTCACTCACAAACTGCTGATATAACGAGGATATGTGACAAATTTCATCGAAATAGGTGGAATACTTTCGGCGCAATCACTCCAGCAGTTGGGAAAAACGGTTTTGAGAAAAACGAGCCCAAACTCGGTACGAACGCTTTTGGCGTCTTTTTGCAATAACTCCAACAATTCTTGGAATTCCGCTGTAAAAATTGTACACGATATTATTAAGAAATCTAACTATCAATTTATCGCAAAAAAACATCGATCTTTTCAAATTTGGAAATAGTTTTCCTGCCTTAAATGATCGCTTCAACCAGGCTGCTTTGACGAGGAAAGTTTACGAGCGTTTTCCGAAAAAATCCATCTTTCCTTGATAATCCTTGATCTCTTTACGTCCAAACCACCAACTCCCTAACCTTTCTCAGGCAACCCATATCTGCGGAGGACACGAAGTGAATAATCGTTGGTACTGTAGGAGTTTCGGTTCCTTTACAATTATCATAAGATCTCGATAATGGAATGTCGAGCGATTCAACATGGAGGTTGCATGGGCGAAGCCACCGATCGATCAGCCATTCACCATAACGTAGACGATCTTCGTTTTCGTTCGAAGCCCAACTAAAAGTTGATACTGGCGAGAAAGAAAAAGGGAAGGGTCGCTGAGGAAAAGAGATGAATGACACGTAAGGGATCGATTTTCCTTGCGTCTATTTTTGTTCGGGACAGTGACAAATGACAACGGCCTTCCATACCTTTCGGACGAACTTTCACCGAAGTGGATATTAGGTGATCTCTTTTCTATACGCACACGGTTTATACTTATATCTATATGTATTGACAAAGACATATCTACAAAGTATCACGATCTCCAATGCCAAAACTTCGATAGTCAACTTTTAAATTCGTTTGAGAAAAAGAAACCTTTTATCACGAAAAGTTCTGATTATTCTGTTGTTAATCCGCAATACTTGGAATTTTATACAAATCTACCTAGTCGTGGATATAGAACCTTTTTTGAGGAATGATCTTTAAAAAAGCTGAAATATGTCATTCTGCATTTTTAGCCAGTAGACTGAATAGCTATTGTAATAGTTTCATACTTAATAAAAAAAACAAGAAAAACTTCCATAGAAAATTGCACTCCCGAAGTTTACTTCCTCAAGGCTTCATTTGTCACAAAATCTGAAATGTGAAATCTATAGATATTTATAAGTGAACTTAATGTACGAATAATGACTCAGCTCGCTTGCATCTCAAAACTTACCTTCAAAACACTCTTCAATCTATTACTGAATGATTTTTTCAAAAGCTGAAATGTGTCATTCTGCAGTTATAGCTGAGTAGCAATTTTAATTCTTTATTTATACTTAAAAAATGACAAAAACATTTATCGAAAATTACACCTCCGAAGTTACCCTCTTAAGAGATGATTTTTCAAAAACGCTAAATCGTGTGAAATTTTCAAGCAATAGCCTAAGAAAAAAAACAGTTCATTGATAAAATCTTTTAAAATAACGGATTTCACACATCCTCTAGTTTACCCCCTTAAAACGAGCATTTCTAAAAATCGTTTCTTGGATTTTGTAAAGTGGGTATCAGTACTAATTTTTAATATCCTGACGAGCGTAGTTTTTCAAAATATATAAAACGACTGTAACGAGACACATCGAACGATCACGTGATCAAAAACTGTTGAAAGATCAATCATCAGGATCGAGAGGAATTTGGTAACGAGTCATTAGACTGAAAAAAAAAGATCCGAAGCGTGTGTTAAATGACGTACATCAGGCTGGCACGTTTTTGTACTAAAAGTCGTTCATAAGTCACAAGAAAGTCGTATTCTTGGGAAGATTTTGCTGAGTAGCTTTAATAAGCCAGTGGAGTCACGTAGGACTTGTGTTTCGCATCAAGGATGTCGTTGGTCAGGGATGAAAGAGGCTTTTTGTCTGTAGCTTCCAACTTAACGCGCTTATCTGTCTGCGTCCATTTTCCTAGGTAGGAAACCTTCCCTCTTTGCATCCCGTTTCCAAATGGCGCAGCAATAAGCAAGCTTGGTCAGAAATGAAGTTTTCCGTGGTACGAGGCCAAGGCAGAGGTCGAGGGTGATTTAGGAATGACACGAAGCACGAAGGAATTAAGGGAACCTTTAATGTAACGTGTATAGGTCGGATAATACTCGTAACCTGAAACTCGTAAATGCGCCTACAGGAAAACACAGGGTGTCTGAAGGAGGCTTAGTTGACGATAGAAAATACCCGCTAAAACCGTTAAATTTCAAGCCCCTTGGGGCAGCTTAGGTTCTCTTTGGGAAGTTGGTCGTTTCGTCGGAGCTTCATAAACACGTAAGTCGTCTCCTTATCCCGTTTCATCTTGAACAATATTAAAACTGGATTCCACCGTTACCTTAGTCTCGTACAGCAGCTTAATAATCGCTTGAAACTCGATTCGCCATTTTCATGGAAATAAGGAAAGCTCTAACCCCTAGAGAGTTGGAGAGCAATTAAACGAGTACTATACAGTATCGTGGCTGTCAAGAAAGAGGTTGGAAGGGAAGGAATCAACCCGTTGCTAAATGGAACTGTTGGAGAACATACTCCAAGATTTCAAATAGTTCGTCCGCGTATAGCTCGAAACATTGAATAACCATAAGTCGTTGCATTGGCCTCTCCTCCAATGACCTTACTCGTGGTCCATGACTAGCAATCGATTAAACTCCCCTTCAAGTTGTTCTTAGAACGACCACGATCAACGGAGTTTCTCCTAGGAATAGCGAATGGCCAACATTAGCTTGATAACCGATATTACTTCGTGGCTTGATCAAAATCCTGTTGAAACAAACCCAAACAAGCGTCAACGACGCGTGATGGACATGGCAGATTAAAGGCACGACCCAATTTCACTTGGAACAGCTACTTTATCAATGATGATTCCACTTGGGATCCATTTTACAACCTAAACTTACCAGGTAAGGAATTCTACCCAATGGATACTTTTCCCACGAGTCAGTTTTGGGAAATCCTATTTATTCAAAGTCACCGATCGTTCCTTCACTTTTCAACGCTTCCTTTTTTCACATCCAACTATATCTTTTTCCCGTTCTTCGTTTCGCGATGAAATCAACTGACAACCAAGTGTCTCTATCCACCAGGACATCTTGGGGTGGAGATATGAAACGTGGAAGGAACGGTGGATGGAACAAGACGCGTCCAGCATCGACGAGGCGTTCACCACACTAAAGGCTAACGTCGTTTTCCGTTCCCTTCAGCGCGTCCCTCAAATTCTCACCCTAGCAATCCACCACGAGTCTACCATTGATTAATCGAGGCCGAGCATGTCGAGACTCTGCAACAACCCTCCATTTCCTCCTTTGTCTCGGGGTTGGGGTTGGAACTTGTCCCAAACTATCTCTCTCTCTCTCTCTTCATCCCTTACTCGCTCAATCGCTCGTTTGCTCCCCCGCATCGTTCTTGGGTCGTAGAAACGGTAGCGTCCCAGCACCCTGAAATATTTGCCACTCTCGCCTTCGCCAGCCACAGGGTACATCAGGGTAATGACGGTCAGCTGGCAATCGTAACCACTTTTATCAAAGGTCAAGCTTCGAGTGACTCATCGTCTTGAGCTTTATTTTCGTATCCCTTCGAATCGATCGGTAACACCCTTCGTTACCAATGTTTTTCCAAACTTTCACCACAGTTTTTAAACACGTTGAAATTTTCGAGGTTTCAACTTGTGTCCCGTTACCTAACTGATGAATCCATGTGCCCGAGGGTGGTTTCCTTTATCGGGATTTTGCTTGCGGCTTCAAGAGACACGCTCTTACGGGTTTTCAGCCGCAAAACAATATTCCACAAAACGGGAAGAGTGATAAAAGCCCTGGGCAATATCCGACGCCGTGGCGAGAAATATACGAAGCGTTGGTGTGGAGAATTGCTCGATTATGCTTTTATTTTTTTTTTTTTACTTTTTTTTTTTGGTTCTTTGCGAACATGTCGGGTTAAATTTACCAGGGACAAAGACAAGGGGGTAAGAGGCTGACAACTTTCAGTCATCTATGAGATAGTAAGAGAAAAAAAAATTCTCTTCAATGTCAACGTCGTTTTTCGTCCTTCGTTGCCTTGGGCAAACGCCCTTTATTTATTCGTGGAATAAAAATAAATTCTGCTGGAAAAGCAAGAAAGCTCAGTATCTCTGCCCTCCTTTCCTCTCCCCCCTCTCTTTATCTCTGTATCGCTCCTTCTTTGCCTCTTTCGATTTCGTTCGGGACACTTTCTCTCAAAGAAGCACGAGCGTTTTTTTTTTCCTCTCTCTCTCGCCCTTTCGTTGTTGAAACGCGATATGGGTTAGTATAATTCCTCGAGGGGGATGACGCTGTTTCGCGGCTGCGACCTCTGGTACCTCGCTCCCGGTTGACGTTATAATACCTCTCCCGAGGTGAGATAAAGAAAGGAAAGATAAATAATAATGGTACAAGGGGAGGAAAAGAATAATGTGTAAAATAATACGAAAAATGAACGCTCCGCGACGACGTGAAACGCCGTTGTTCAACCGAGCAAACTCCTAAGGGATGATTTAATATTTTCGAGTAAACGATGTTACTTTGGTAAAAAGAATTGCGACATGATACCAGCCAAATGAAATATAACTTTGGGGGAAGGAACATCCCGCAAATTGAAATAATCAAATATCACTTCCGCACGCTAAAAATTGCTTCTAAAAATGGAGATTTTTTTTTTTCGTTCTTGGTTTGTACGTACATGTGGAATTAATGGTTATCGATGTCTAATGGGAATGAAGTTTGCCGCGTTGTGATGCTACGAATATTTTTCCCAATTTATCATTTTCAAAATTATGAAAATTTATCTTTCGCATACTATATGTTGTAGATAGGATGATAAATATCTTTTATTTTTCATCTTCATTTTTTTCGTCACTTTCGTAACCCAAATTTGCACAATGAATTTTGGGGAATTGAAAATAACATTACTTCGTAAACGTCAGGTTATAAAAATTAGGGACACGCTTTTTTGGAAATTCGACGAAGAAGCGTGATGGAATATTCCGTACTTTTCCAAAGAATAAAGGCACTGGTTTATCACGACAAACCAAAAATCCGGAGCTTTTGAAAAAATTAATTTAAAATGTACAGATAAAATAATAAAAAAAATACTGGAATCTTGTATCATATATGAAACGTTCCTCTTTAATTCGTGTTGCTTCGAGAATCAAAAAACGACTTTTTGAAAATTTCAAAGCGCAAGCTTTTTTATGATGACCGCAAAGCCATTTTTTCCCCCGTTTTTTAATCAGTGGTTGTCAAAGCAAGAATGGAATTTGAGTTTGCTCAAGATCAGAGCTTTCGTGAGCCAGAAACGAGAGCGGTTGGAGAATAAAAGAATAAAAGTTTTCATCGCGATAATAAATTTTCTTTCCAATCGCTGCACGAAATGTTCTTGAAAAGCGTCCGGTCTTATTTCCTCGGTTTTGTCTTTTCTTCGTATCCATCTCTCTTTTCTATACAGTCCTCGAAGAAGTAACGAGCCTGGGGCGTGGCAGAGACGCGCATTCCTCTCTTTCTCTCTTTCTCTTGCTCCTAGACTCTAGCTACCTTTCTTCAATCCTTATTTCCCGTAGGTGGAGAAAAGCTCCGTCTTTTCGTCTCGGTATTCCATTCGTCCTGGAAACACCCAAGGGAGATCGAAAGGAATAAAAAAACGATGGAAAGAGGCTCGGAAATGCGTGAAAAAAAGTGGCAAGGAAGAGAAAGAAAGGGAAGGCTAAAAAGGAAGATTTACAGTACACAGTTTCGACGCGAGTCTATTGGACTATTTAGCAAATTTCAATCATGCACGTCAAAAAAATACATCGTTCAATTTTTCCGCAATCAGAACTTCCGTTACATCGCTATTTTGAAAAAAATTATTATACCGAAAAAAATGATCGTTTCGTAAAGGTTCGACAAAAGCACATCGTTTTTGTTCATTTTCTTCCACCGGTAATTTTAGGTCGCATAAAATGAAAAAAGAAAGTGAAAAAAAATGTCGATTTTTTTCAAACGTATCTAAGAATTTGGAGAATTGGAAAAATAATAATAATGAAGCATTGTATAACATTAAAAAAAAATCACACACAAATTTTTATTCAGTTTTTTATTAAATGAGACGAGACCATTCTTCAAACTCAATTTCGAGTTTGGATCGCAAAAAATGAAAAAATACAATGTTTTGCAAACGTATGTGACGAATTTGTACAATTCCAAAAAAAATAATAATTAGGAATTAGATAACAGCTTTTTTGAAATAAAGTTTAGTTTTTCATAGAAAAAAGACTCGAATATTTTGCAATTTCCATATTGCGATTCCTTTTAGCTAATGTTGGCTCATGAAAACGGAAATAGTTTTTTTTTTGTTCAAGATTACGCTTGCACGAAGAGTTGAAATTTAATGAATCTACCGTGGGCGCATGATGAAAATTGCACTTCGGAGGAAAACATTTATGAACTCTGCGTCCTCCACCCCTTATCCCTGGCCATCACTCGGTTCTCTTTGAGAGTAAAGTTTTGGAGCTATGCGTATTTTCGGGATGGCTGAGAGAGATTTGCTGAGTACGGTTATCTATGTAGAACGCGTGAAATCAAGAATCGCTAACGTCTGCTAACACCCGAGGAAAATAAAACTTATTCCTTCCGGTATCTTTTATTCCTCGCGTTTTTAAAAATCCTATTTTATTTTAAAAAAAACTATACGTAACGTAACTGGGCGAAAAGAGGAAAAACGTAAAATCTACGACGACATTCGTATAGGAGAAACGACAAATGGCTGACAGAGATCGAATCGAGATTCGGAAAATTTAGAGATTCAGGTACTAGAGAATGGTAGATGAACAGTGAAGAATGCTGATATTATTAAATAAATAGAGCGATTTTTAAATATTGATATTATTAAATATTAATGTATTTATTTAATTTATTCATTTATTTAATAATTTATTTATAAATTACAAATTCTTATAATTTATATTTTATAATTTATTTATAATTTATAAATCATTAATTAATTTGTTTATTTATTTAATTTATTATTAAATAAAATATCTGACATTATTAAATATATACGATTTTCAAACGTTGAAAAGATGGGTTGATTATTATTATTAATAATTAATATGGTAATGAGTGCAAGAAAATATTGTGGAATAAACGAGATACGAAATAGATATATATATATATTTTTTTTTAATGAACGTACGTCGACGAAAAATAAAAAATTGCGTTTCGAAGAAATATTTTGCGACGAAAAATCACAAATTGCGTAAAACGTGAATATTCTTTCGGATTCGAGACACCTAGTTTTCAAAATGAAGGAAAATAAAATTTGTCAACGTTTGCAAGAAGGAGGCAAAAGGGGATTAAAAATATTACACGACTTGTGACGAATCCCAGAATAAATTGAAACGAATGCTAGACAATCGAGCCAATGGGAAATCCCATAAAAACGAAATAATTGAAAAACAAAAAATTGTGTATTTCCGGTATCTCTGGGGTATAAATCTAGTGATATATCTTTTGAATCATCGATACGATATTTTCAAATATCACCGAGAAGCACGATATTTTACCGAGCCAAGGACAAATTCCCTGTAGAATATTGCGAGTGCATTTATTCAAAGGTGCGATATAAACATCGAGGTTTATCCGATGTTTCAGCATTCACGAAATAATCCAAAAATTCAAGACCTCGTAAATTTTCTACCCTCCGGATTGTCCCAGTACATACGTAGCGTTTTCAAAAGCAATTCCCCGGAGCTATGCAATTACGGAAATTGCGTGGTGCAATCGTATATGAGAAATAAATAAAGAGCTAGTGAATCACATCGGGTGTTTCTTCTTAGGCCACTGTATGACGCTGCACGTTATTCTCGTTTCTTTTTCTTTGCCTCCATTTCATTTGGCGTTCTACGTTTCTTTTTTTTTCTCTTCTTTTTTTCTTCTTTTTTTCTTCTTTTTTTTCATTTTTATCAAGAAAATCTTCCCTCCGGAGAATGTGGGGTGTCGAGTGGGTTGAGGGGAACAGGGGTGCCCGGAGGATTGCGATTTTATTTCCTATGGACACGGCAGTCGCGTGATTGCGTGCACGCGCGATATCTCCGTTCTCTCCATCCAGGTAACAAAACTCATTCCTCCATACGAGCGTATAAACGTGTGCGTGTGTCTATACGCGGCTATACGACCGTACGTGTATACCTACACTCGTGCCATTCGACTGATTCGTGATCTCCAGGATATTTCTGATCCGGAAGGTTCCCAGAAACACTCAGAGATAAAAAAAAAAACGCTTTCCTTTTCAATTTCGAAAACAGCTCGTCCAATTTTCCGACTTACCATTTCTAGCTAGCGTACTACAACCGTGTTCTGAAAAAATGAGGGAAATGTTTTTTTTTCTTTTTCTATTTGTTATTACAATTCTTAATAGAAAAGAAATAATTAATTGAATTTCTAATGGAAAGTAATTGGTAACTCGAATGCCTAATGGATAAAAAGCTTGAATTTCTAACGGAACAAAAACTGAAAGCTGGAATTTTGAATAGAAAGAGATTGGAAACTTAAACTTCGAATGGAGAAAAATTTGAAACTTGAATTTCAAATGGAAAGTAATTTCTAACTTGAATGCCCAATCGAATAAAAATAGAAACTTGAATTTCAAATGGAAAGAGATTGGAAACTTAAACTTCCAATGAAGAAAAATAAGAAACTTGAATTTCCAACAGAAAAAAAATTATAAATTGAATTACCAACAGATGAAAACATAATTTTTGAACAGATCCAATTTTTAACTTGAGTTTCCCAAAATAACAAAAAATATCGCGGATTCCACTCGTTAATTGTCCAAAAAATCAAAACCAAAATAGTAGGAGGATTATTACGTTCTGCTGTGAATGAGGGAAGTAAGATTTAACACTTTGAAAAAGGAGAAGGTCAACTGAAGCTATCAACGAAAATGTACCTTTTCATTTCCGAGTTGTGATTATCCCAAATTCGATAATAACCAGCTTTCCAAAATTAAGTCGTAGACTCGAGTAATTGAAGGTTATAATGAAACTGAGGAACAATAATAGAAAAGAGTAAAAAGGAGAATGAATGAATGAATGTATGAATGAATGAACGTTATCGTTCATCAATTGCTGATACCACGATGGTGCACTTTGCATTTATATTTTATGGCTCAATCTCATTGTATATTTACGTAGTACGTGAAAATTGACTGAGAATCGATCACGAATCCAAGGCGTTCAACTGATAAAGAATAAGCTGATGGACGGGGAAGTGGATGGAAAGCGGAAATGCGAAACGTCGGATTTACTGCTGAAACGTCAGAGAGGTGGAAAGAAATCGAGGAGTTCTTAACCTTCGTCGCAAAAACTCTCGCAGCATGAATATGAAGGTTTTCTCGTCCCCAGCAGATCTCGAAGTAGCTTGAATTTATTAATAAAGTTAGGAAGCAGAGAAGTAGTTTAACGACGAGGAAATTAAAAGCCACAGTTTCGTTTCGTCCTCCTCTTTTCCTCTCTTTCTCCCTCTTTCTCCGCATTTCGTATAAAATAAAAAGGTCTATTACCATCTACATTAAACGTAAGCGAAAGCATAACTTTTCCAGACATTCGACTGAGTTTTGCTCTTCGTTGTCCCCAGATTGATTTCCGTTTGTGAAGAATGTATGAGGGTCTCCGAGAAATAATCCTTATCAATACTACGGTATCAATCTCCTTACCGTTGAAAGATTGTGAGACTTTTAATTATCAGTACTTCCAAATCAGCTCTTATATCAGAAAAAAGGTAGTGATTGTTGTTGATTTACTGTCAAATCAGGAATTATCGTCAAGCACGAGCAAAACTTTTTGGAAAATTCCAGAAGGTATCATTAATTACATAATTGCCCAGTAATTAATAATATCGTACGTGAACTCTCCTTGCTTCCTAGATAGAGGGCTGCACACATAATTATCGAGACGTGCAGCGAGCTGTGAAAAGATGAGTGGCTTGACGATTGTGACGTTCACAAGATATGGCGCAATCGCTGTTATAATTACTCATAATCAATTAGACCCTCGCAAAAATCTAATTAATTATAAATAATAAAAGGTAAAATCTTCACCGAGAGAAACACTTTGACCTGGATTTTTGATCTTCCTCAACGTATCATCGATTCGTCTCGAAATGTCCAAAAAATCCTATCCTTTCAGTTGGGATTTTGGATGAAAAAAATTGTCAAGATAAATTTACGATTTGTATTTCCACGTTTGTTTGGCTCATCAAAAAGATTGCCTCGGTACGCTACTTGCAATTGACAGCTCATTGAGATTGTTGTGAGAAACTCGTTTCGTGATGGAGAAGTGACGGCGACTTCGGGGCACAGTGTGTCTGAGCTTGCATCCTTCAGAGGGAGGATGAGAGGATGCACACGAGGGTTGATGGAAGAACTGAAGGAAGAGATTGGACGGTGGGCTGACGGAGAAAGAGGGCGGACAGAAAGGGGTAGCGATGTGGTTCTCCAGTTGTCTGAGGTCCCAGTGACGTCGAGCTTGGCACTACAATTACCGCTTTGCGAGTTTCGACCAGGAAGGCCCTCCAGCATTGCTGGCTTCACTGCACGAGCCTCTTCACTGAAATATACGGTATCCTCCCCCAGGTGCGGGATGAGCTGCTCGAGAGGCTCGACGAAAGCCCTTCTTTGCTGACCCAACAGACGCCGACGATCCCTCTCTCTCTCTCTGTCTCTCTCTGGCTCATAACTCATTCTTGCGCCCTCTCCAACACCTTGTTAGCGGAGGGCATCCTCCCACGCGCGTTCCTGAACGAGCTTGGCATTTCCAACATCACAGACGAATCCATCCCATTCCCCTTTTGCCACTCAACTTCGCACCTGACCCCCCCCACACAACACGAGCAATCAACCAACGCGATAATCCAAATGGACTTGACGCTTGTGCCGTATAATTTCTCAGCTAATACGTGAATTAATAATGCCCAGAAAATTCGTGAACGAGTCTGGGCTAAAAACACTAGGATTTCGAGTAGTACAGCTTCTTTCCTGTTGGAACTAAAGATAATGAAAAAATGTATCCAGCAGTGAATAAACTAGGCCAAACCTTGTTTTTAATGAATTAATAGAACTTGGGAAAAGTTCTGTTAGTTCAAAAATCGTTAGATTCTATAGTTGTAGAAATTGAATCGAATTCCAAGATGATCGTTGTCTACTATTTTTGCTGCCTACTAGTTAGCAACCGTACCCCCCAGTGACGTTCCTCCCAGTTGTACGTATTCGTATATACGCCTTATTTAATTAGTCGTTTTTTCAACGACATTGTTAGCAAGCCGAGGCTCTTGTTCAATTTTATACGTGTCCTCACGGAGCTCGGTGCTTTCGAACCCTCGAAGAAAACCACCCTTGTCCCTCATTGTAGACATCTCCGAGAGCCTTTGGGTATGGGAATGGCGAAACGCAAAGGAAACGCTGAAAGTCTCTCTCTCTCTCTCTTTCTCTCCATCGTACGTGTTCAAGTTGGCCTCGTTGGCTGTAGGGAATGAAGAGTACGAGGCAGAGAGAAACGACGACGAGAACGAGAAAGCGGAAATGAGAGGAAAAAGAAAGGAGAAAATATAGGCAAGGGTGCGGAGGAGACTGTATTTGAGGTTACGTGTGCGTGTGAATCAAGACTCTTTCAGAAACTCCATTCAGACATGGAGAGCACAGTGTGCATTGCTTTTCGTAACCTACGACCGACTTCAATCGACGTCCGGCTAGCCTTCGACCTCGTTCGTTTCACGTTCCCCTGAACCCCGATATATTCCCTTGTGCTCCAGATCTACAGACTGTTTCGAGTCAAATCGAACAGCAACTTTTTTTTCTACAGCCCTTCGTTTCCCCTCTTCGAAGAGTCAGATCTCCTCTGCCTCCTTAAAAACTGCGAGATATTGCACTTTCAAAATTTCTCCCAACTTCGATTCACACGTGAAAAAAAAATTGCTCGAAAGAGAAGATAAGTGGAAACAGACAGTGTTGATCAGACTCGATTTTCACTGAAACTATCCAGAAAATTCTGATATTAAAACACAAACCCAAACATTTTCGTCACTAAAACAATAAATAAGAATTCAATTTTATCTTCGTTTTTAAAAAGTAAGTTTATGGGAGCCAAACATTCTAATCTTTCATACATCACTTTGTTTTCCAGAATTCCACAATCGTTATCATTCCGAACAATTGTTAATTCTTCAAGTGCCTTAACCGAATTCTAATATCGATTTTAAAAAAATCTCTATATTTTTGCATAATTAACGCAATAAATTTAGAAGTAAAAAAAAATTGAAACATTTATTCGATTAAACGATGAAATTTGTTTACAAGTATTTTGTGAATTTACAGAGACGAGAATATCACTGGATACAGTTTGAGGTTAAAGCCCCCGTATATCGTACGAGAAATACGTGTGTGGATCGCGGCGAACAAGAGTGAGAAAAAAATAAAAGATCCCGCTTCACCGGAACATTCGACAAGAGGGCGAGTTCTCTGGGAGAATAAAGTCTCCGGTACGAGAGAATTCAAAGCCCCGAAGGGGATATCTACAATTATTTGGGAGCAGAAGGGCGTATCTCGTGTGGCTTAACGTTTGCATCCAAGCGAGGTAACGTCCTTCAGGCTTTGAAGGCAGCCCACATACACTCGTCATTCGTGTCTCGAGCGTCGAACGACGTCTCGATACATTCAATGGACACCAGGGAGCGCTCGCAAAAGCATCGCCAGAGGGCGTTCGAAACCTTTTCCCCGACCGTACCTTTCCTCTCATCTTTTCATGGGTCCTTTGAACACCTCGAATTTCGGACTCCGATGGGAGAATACTTTGTCGAAAAGATTCAAATTCCTTCGTCGCTTTTACGTTTTTTTTTCTTTTTTTTTTTTTTTTTGTTCGACTACAACGCTTGCATTTCCTTTGCGTTTATTCCGGAGCGAGTGAATTTGAAAAGCGCCCTGGAATTCCATTTGCATTTCGTTTAGATTCTTTTATTTTTTTTTTTGGTTTTTCTTTTTTTGCATTTTCGTTCAAGAAACTTCGGAATTGTCAGAGCATTTTGAGAAATATTCAACATTTTTGCGAAATGGCAAATGATAGCCAACTCGTTTAACCTACGCTTATGCTTCAGCCGAGTATCGAATTTGCAGAAGAAAAACCAACGCGAATATTTGAAATGGAAAATCTGTTTGAGAAAAGCGTTTCCGGCGAATCTGAAAGAAATATTTTGGAAAAGGCGTTGGATGGATAATACAGACTTGCTGCAAGAAATAAACCGTCATGCTTCATTATTAATAAGTGGTACAGTCGATAATCGACTTTACTAATAATAATCGTTTGTTATCTCCGAGGCTTCGTTTCTACTAATTTTATTCCACAAAACGTTATCATGGCTCCGTTAACGTTTGAAGACGTATTATTCAATAATCTTTAATGAATGTTAACAATGAATGTTCGAAATCTGTGAACAGACGAATCTACACGAAATTACTAATATTCTAAAATTGTCTAAACCAAAGTTGAAATTCAATGAAAATTTCAATCCCAACCAACCGGAAATTACTTATTTTCGTCATTTTCGAGCACGACGAAAATACATCAGCAAAGCTGAGGCAACGAGGAAAAAGTGACAAAAAAGATTAGGGAAAATCACGAGGAAAATTTGTAGAGGTACGACGACACAGTGGACTGTGGCCAACGAACCATCCACTTGTTAGGAGCGGTTACAAATGCCTGGTGAACGTCGACACTCTCTACGTCCTTTCTCTCTCTCTCTCTCTCTTCCTCCGCTTTCCTCGCTCTGTTTCGTCTCTCAAAAGCTCGTCCAGGCTTGAGGGTGAGTTGGTACGAGGCGACTCTTGTCCACTGGGAAAACTACCCTTAGACTGGATTACCGAGGGGTCTCCCACTGGCTGAGGAAACGTAACCACGAGACGAGAACAGTTGCGTTTACTTCGTGTATACCGTTAAGGGTCGTCGCTTTCACAAAAGACTTATAACTTGTTACAGCGTAATTTGGGATATTAATATCCGACTGTCCTCGACCAAAAGCGACATTTTGCATTTACGATCCTCAAATCGCTAAAATCACCCGAGAGAGCATCCCTATCCAGCCATTAATTCCGGACTCTTCAGGGATACAAACCGGATGTGACGTTACTTTTGTAATTCGAATATTTTTGCCACCAGCTTTTCAAAAAATCATTGAAACAAAAAACCGCTCGGTTTGGTCTTTTCTGGACTTCTTGATCCATTATTCAAAGTTGAAGTATCCATCCGTGTTGATGCATGGAATTTCATCAAGAAACGATCCAATTAGCCGGAACTCCAAGTGGCACATTGGCTATCTTGATTTTACTATCTTTTCTTTTGGCTCGTCCAAATCTCAATGTGTCTCTTGGAATCAGAAGGATAAAGGTGTCGACAATGAAAAATGAAGGGGTGGGATTTTCACGTTCCTGACATTGATCGTTGATGGGTAAACACACAAGGGCACGTAAACAGGTGACCGGACGTAAGTTTGGCACTTGACACGTCGCATCGTAACGAAGTAGCAACGTGCATCCAACAGAAGTAAATTAATCCTGATTAACCCGTAATCACGTAGTCATTTCGCGATACCGTGGATGACTACATACATAGCCTCCTCAACGTTTTGGCTCTCCCGGCTGCAGCTAGCTCGAGGGCTTTGCCCGCTTCCAATTTGTGTCGCTGGCTATTAATTCACGACGCACAACACGAACACGCTAACTAACGGGGAACCCTTTCCTCATCCTGAGGCAATATTATCAACAGGGTGTCACTGTCAACAAGGAATATCAATGTTATCGCACCACCGGAGGCTACAACTTCCTGAGAAAACTTTTCCTCGATCGGGCCATTAAATAAAAAAAAAAATAAACCCTCGCGACATATTCTACGTGGGGCTGCAAAAATCAATTTTCGTTAACACTCGACGCGACGATAAGCGGGTTCATTCAATTAACCAAACTACCCAGCCAAAGCTCTGACGACCACAGGCGAGCTCGTTCAACAAGATCTTTGATCCACGAAAGTATCGGCCCTGGAGAAACCAAAATTATATATTGGATCAATACTAACTGAATGAACCAAGTATTTTGGCTTTAAAAATTGTTTCTAAATTGGGTTCCATTCAAACGATGACGTAACCGTTCTAATTCGAAATTTGAATGATCTTTTTAACGTTACGAATATTTGTTTGTTTTTCTACATGGAAATTAATGACGAGCTGCGGTACATGAAACCTTGTTTTTTATTTTTATTCGAACGTTATTATACATTCCATATTATTGTCTTTTTTTTTCAATTTTTTATTATAACGATATTTTTTTTCCAACGATTACACGGCCACTTTTTTCACCTATCGAATGACAAACTTTGCGATATGGGTTTAGGAGAAAAAAAAGAATTAAAAAAAAACAGAAATACACGAAAAAATAAATCATCCCGCGTAACGCGGTATAAAAATGAAGCATCGCGGAACGAAGTGCAAGGACGGAGAACAAAAAACGGCAAAAGGCAATGAAGAAGAAGCGAGACAGATATACAGAGCTGTCGAGCGCGATAATTAAGCGGACGCTGTCGAGGCTCGATAAAACTCAATGAAATATGAAAATTGGACGGTGTCGGGCAACGGGAACGTTGTTCTCGTTTTCTCACTCTCTCTCTCTCTCGGGTGCTGGAGCGCTACGTGGTTGTTCAGGCTCCCCGAAAAGCTCGAAGGGGTGGATCACCGTATATGCAATTGTACGGGGAATTTCGACTCCAAATGGTTATCGCGTTTTACCAATTTCTGTAAATAGTGAAATTACTGAAGAACGACAACAATCTTCTCAATCAGACTTTCCAAAATATCACGCCCAACTTATTTCAGACCCCCAAAAAAAAAATTCCGTCTGCTCAAGAGTTGCGAATTTTTTTACTGAATTTCAGCTTGTAATATCAGTCTAACTTACGATAAAATTTTGCAAATCCTGTGCGAGCGAAGAACCATTTAATTTTATCAGATGCTGGTATAAAATCAGGCTTTGTCTTTCCAGGGCTTGAAAAATTACATTAGCATTTCAGATGGCTTGGAAAAAAAGAATTGTATAAGCAATTACAAATGAATAAGAAAGTGGAAATTTTGGACAAGCAATTAAAAAGTATATTACTGGTCACACTTACTTCAATGGCACGAATGCTTGATGGAATATCAACTGATGATACTTATTCTGATTAATATTTTCTTAGTCTCCTTTTTTTCGTATATTTTTTTAAATTTCACGTTGAAGATTAATGACATTAAAAAATAATTGAACCCATTTTTGGAAACTTAGAACGAATTTTAGTGATTTGTGAAATATTTTATAAACAAATTCGAATGGAAGTGCCCATATGTGTATTCAGATATGAGGAAAATGAGAGGGTTAAAAAAAACCCCTTGATGTTCCGTTTCGTTGCCCTCGATGTTACTCTATCGATGTGTGCTCTGCTGGTATGTCCCAGCTCAGTAAAACGAGAGAGAGAGTAAATTCGTTCGATCTGGCCCCCCGAGCGGTTGTTACCGAAATTAGTTCGGCTCTCACACGCCAATATAAATTCGCGGTAAAGCGAAAGAGCTCGCGTGGCTACACGTGCCACTGTTGTTTCACTCTTGTCTTTTTACCCCTTTTTACTGTCGATTGTTGATGGCTTTTTATTTTATTCGTTGATTAGCTACTAAAAAGAATTGCACTGGCACGTTACGGTCCCCGATCTCGTTAAACGCTTCGACTATTTTTCGTTCAAAGTCCCTTGGAGGTAAAAACGCATATATATATTTTTATAGATACATATACACATATATAAATACATATATTCGACAAATCGCTACAGACTCGACAATTAGCCTATTTTTACTCGTTAAGCAATGTGTCGTTCTAGAAAATTATATTTGCTCCCCCGATTAAATCCTACACCACTTTAATGACCCAATTCATTTATTTCCTTTGGGAATTGAAATTGGACACGAATTCGAATGCAGGCCCGAGCCTCGATTCAGTCGATGAAGATATTTTGAAAAAGTCAAACTTGTTTCCGAAATAGTAGGAGAAAGAGAGATTTACTATTGGGCTTTTTGGTGGTATTTTTTATCTGGTTTTTTGGAAAATAAAATTGCCTGATTTTCGGTGGAATGAAAATTGATATTTTTATTCGAAATTGATGTTGATTTTTTGTAGTTTTTTTTTTGTTTTGCGAGAATTCATTGTTATCAGATTGTAAATAATTGATGGAAAAAAAGGAGGAAAAAATATGGATACGCAGGACCAAAACGTAGGGAAGAGAAATACGTATATTCGACGTTCAAATATTTTAAATAATCTTTGTATTGAATTATCCGGAATATTCGTGGAAAAACAAACACGCAGATGGGCGTGTACACGTATACACTGAAATGGTCCTCAGCATCGATGAAGGATTCGAGGGTGCAAGTTCGCGTTATTAATACTCTCAAAGCGATCCTGCGATCCGCATACCCAGTATAGAATTTATCTCGGATGCTGTACAGAGCCCAGGGTCCTATGGTGGAATGGCAGTAAAAGCTTTCCTCATATCGATGGAAAATCATCCCCCTTGATGTGTCGAGCCTTTTTTTTATACGAATCACAATGATAATAATAAAAGAAAAAAAAATCATCGGGGTACAAAGAAAGCGCATCAGAGCAGAAAAAAAAAGAGCGTGGGAGCTTTGAACGGGGGATGAATGAGAGAGAAGAGGGACGGGAGGAATTTTGCTCATTTTTTCGCGCAGGCTCTTCGAATTGTTGCATTCCGATGCAGTCGCAATTAACGGGCTAAAGAAAAATATTAATTACGAAATGCCAAAGTGCAACGTTCACGCGAACGTATATTCAAATTTTTCGTTATAAGAGAAATCTCCGGTTTTTTTTTTTTTAATATTCTTATAATTCTCAAACATTCAACATTTCGATCCGAATTTAGAAAGAACGACTCGATTATTCGACAAACTTTAATCCTCTGTGAGAAAATTTTGTATTTTTCGTTCTAAAATTGAACTAAAAATTTTTGTCATTTTGAATATTTCGAGTTTTATCATTATTGGCGTTTCCACTGGGATATTTATTTGATTTTTTGAAGTAGTTAATTAATTTTAGAAGTAGTTTAATTTAATAATTCAATAATAATTTAGAAGTTGTAGCCCATCGATTTTTTGAGGACAGTTCATTAAAATTTTTATATATAATAAAAAATTTCGATGTTTGAAAAGATGCATTTTTTTGATAATTAAAAGATCTCAAGTGCTAGTTGACTTCCGTTGCTCGTCGATGACAAAAGCATTATTTTCAACTGACTCCATTGGCTCTCTTATGAACAAATTCGTTGCTGTTGAATATTTATTTGTAATAAAACACTGATTCTCTCTTCCTGCTGTATTTTCTGCCTTGTCGATAATGCATCCAAATTTAGGACCCAACAAATGTTCCACAGAATTCGGTAATCTAAATTTGGCGAAAAAATTTCCAATTATCAAACTTTTGCTCGGCTACAACGATCCTGACTTCAATATCATATCAAATTACATCAGCTACGAATGATAACGTGATAAAACATTAATCACCAAATTGCGCTTGTTCGTATCGAGCCCTCAAAACTTTATCACTTATCGGTATTAAAAAGTATGAAAATTCCATTTTCCTATATTTACGCTAAACAATAAATCTCAATATGAAAAATCAAATTAAATTATATGTTATTACAAATCCCATTCGTGCAATTGATATCGATTTCTTCCAAGATCATTCATTACTGAATATAAAAAATATGACTAATTTATAAAATAGTAAGAAAAAAAAAAGATTTTTTTCCCTCTTGTAAAAAAACATTTCGACACCGATACGAATAGTCTTTGAAACAAAAGTATTTTTCTGGACGTCCATTCCGAGCTTCGCAATCACAGTTCCCCATCAACAAAATTTCGATTCTGCAGCGGCAATTCGATTGTTTTTATCCAGCCAGTGAATCAGCTCCCGAATAGCGTAGTTCGAAAAACAACGGTTCTGGTTTTTCGCTGGCAAGTGCGTCGACGTATTCATTGTCATATTTACAGAAGTAATGACCGAGCTTTTGATTTTGGGGGTGCACTCAGCTCTCCCTCTCGTCCAGCACTCACGTATTCTCTGCGAATAGGTTAACGATTGAAACAAAAAAAAAAACCAAAAAAAAAAGTGGAATAGAAAAAGGACGGAGTGACAAAAGGGCCGATAGGAGTGTAAACTGACGTAAAATAACTACGTGCTATGGTAACGTTGAAATAAAAAAAAAAGTGCTTTTTCATTTGCACTCGACGTTTTCCTGTAAAACGGAACTTTTCCTCCCTCTCTCTCTTTCTCTTTTCTATCAGCCTATATTTTCTCTCAGTACATATATCAGCATATATATTTATCTCCCTTTTCATTCCTCTTCCTCTCGTACTATACGTACCACGTGCGAATTCCCTTTTTTTTTATCCATTTAATTCCTTTCTCCCTGATCTCCCTGTCGCTATTTTTTTTTGTTCGCGTCGTCCTTCAACATAGCCGTCGAATTTATCATTTACGTGGACGTCTATCTTTGTCGACTGAATCCTATGCACGATCAATGGCGCAACCACGATAGAAAGGAACAGACGAATGTTTGATTTTGTATTTTGACTTTGTATAAGATGAAAAACTATTTTGAAATCGTTACACATGTGGCTTGATTGCCATCAGCGAAACGAGTTGTTTTCGGAAAAGTTCTACATTTTTTTGTTTTTTAGCCGTTCGTTGATCGCAGATCGAGAATTTAGATTTTTATGAAAATTTTGGATGTCAAAACTGAAATAAAGCTTTGCATCGTGATCATTTGCGTAAATTCTCAAAATAGTCTCCGAAGCTGAATTGCATTATATACGAAAATAAAAAAAACATGAAACGGTGCCACGAATTTTCTTACATCTTCCCCTTAAAGTGTTGCTAAACGGACGTTAAAAAATCTCAAAAATTTTTGAAGATTTGAGAAACGATAGTTCTTGATAGAATGATAATTGTTAACATAATATTTATTATTTCAGGATATTTTACTAAATAACTTAGTAGTTATAAATATATTGATTTAATACTGTCGAATATGGGAAAAAAGAATTCTGGTAATATTATATCATGGAGATTTAGAATTAAGCGATTGATAAGGCTGATTTAAAAAAAAAAAGCTGCGATCTCAGGTTTGGCTTTTTGCTTATAAAATAAAAAAGCATTACAGGAATCATCGAAAGGAATACATATAAAATAGTAAAACATCACAGAAATCATCGAAAGATCCAATTTCGAATTTTTTGGGTAATTGTTGAAAACGATATAAAAATGTGAATTTATAAAACATCACAGGAATCATCGAAAGATCCAATTTCGAATTTTTTGGGTAATTGTTAAAAACGATAAAAAAAATGTTAATTTATTAATTCAGTAATTAAATGTACTATCTAATAAAAATTCTCAAATAAACGATTTCTCGATTCTGGACTAACTTTTTGTCCGAGTGTTCTTTCAAACCTCAAACTCGTAATCTTCAATTTAATTCAGCAGTTTCGAAATTTAATGGGTGAAGATTTTCTCATCAGCGGGCTCACTGCCAGATGAACCGGACTTGTTTTCATATTCGAAGTTTTATTCATATTGAAGTACGACTGCAATCGTTGAAACATTTCGGAGCGTTCGTGAGTTTGCACGTGTTTGCAGAGGGAAAGCTGTGCGCGTGTACCACGTATGGGTTAGTTTGTACAGCCGGAATAGGAGTCTCATAACACTGCCGCTAATTAAACGATTAATCATCCAACGGGCGACACGGCACTAACGGGTATACGTTGGGTCATTGTGCGCATAGTAGAACCCGGAGAATGCAATCCGCTGCCGAACCTCCCCCGTGGCATAAGCGCGAACTGGGAAACTCGCTGAAGCGAATCTCGACAGCGCCCAGTCAGCAGACCAAGTGCTCTTCTTTCCCCTGTTCTCATCCATCCTTCTCCTCTCCCCCCCATTCACTCTCCTCTTACAGCCGCTCGAATCCCAGTAAAATATTCTGGACTTCACGAAAAGCTTGGAAAAAAACACGAAATCCACCCTTTTGATGACACAACCCACCCTTCCATCAAGACTAAACAGCACAGTGTAGAAAAACTCGTTGCCAGACAAAAATGCTGAGGACACGATCAAATAAACTATATATAGGTATATATTTGTATGTATATATACATGTGAATGAGTAAACGTTTTTTTAAAGTATTTTTCTTCAAAGTATTCTATATTTACCATTATTTCGATATAATGAGTCAAATTTGCCAATCGGTGACGTAAAATATATATTTTTGAATTATAATAACTAAACGATTTTTTATAGTTTTCGCAGCGTTTTCGCTTTTTTCCACGGTTCGAACAGTGACCAAGGACGTGTAGCATTAAAGTGTATATTTGAATGTGTAAACGTTTTTTTTGTGTGTATTCTTCTTCAAAGTATTTTATATTTACGAATCTTTCAATATAGAAAGTCAGCTTTTCCAATCGATAACGTAAAATATATATTTTTTAATGGTAATTTTTAACTAAACGATTTTTTAAATCTCCGCAACGTATTTTCTTTTTTCCATGATTTGAACAGTGACCAAGGACGGGTAATATAAAATTGGACTGAATATAAGATTTCTACCACCACGGTTTTCGAAGAGGTTTTCTGCTACGGTTTCCGAAAAGGAACGAAGATGTTGCTGACATTACGAATTTTGGTTTGGAAATCAACATTCGTGACAATGTTGGTTTGGAAATCAACATTCGTGACAATGCTGGTTTGGAAATCAACATTCGTCTGATTGTCTTTGTCTATCTAGGGCTGGCATCCGTCCGGATTTCCCCAGATTTGTCCTAGTTTAGGTGTGGATCCGGGGACGTCCGAGGAGGATCCGAAGAAGCATCCGAAAAAGAAAAAAAAAACGTTTTATTTTTATTTTCAAGCTTGTCCGGGGTAAAAATATTTTTTGACCTAAATGTCCGGTGTTTTGGGAGTTTTTGTCCGGTGTCCACAGTTTATGGAATGGCAGCCCTACGTCTATCGTAAGTTGAAACTTAAAAGTTGAAACTGAGGTCGTTGGAAGTTGAAACCGAGGTATCAAATCCAAGCAAGATTCCAGGCGGAAAAGGACGATACTGTATCGATGGTCAAAGGTCGAATACATTGTTGATGAACAGACAATGAAAGAGTTTGTCCGAATGAACGGAAGAACTAGGAGAAACGGGAATCATTCGTTCGAACTTTTATTAACGAAACCTCACCCCCGTTTCGGAACGGATGCGAGAGGTTCCCTAGGCTGCGTTCACCGACACAGCCTCGGAGCGATTTTACGAGAACACAGAGGTGACGTTTCGTAATCGAGTCGGGGGAATCGTTGCCACCGTGGCTGGCGAGGGTAAAGCACGGGGTTGACTCGGAATCCTCCACCATCGTGATCGGGCTGTCCATCGAGCCGGTATCGTTATGGAGCTGGATCGCTCAAACCGTTTCATGCAGACATTCGGATCGAATCCACGTCCTTTTTTTTTTTTCTCTTTTTTTGACTCCTATCCCCACCTTCGGTCAACCTCATTCCAATGGTTTTTCGTTTGCTCGTTTTCACGGTCCGCGCGCCACGCTTTCGATTGTTCGACGTATCGATACTCGACATCGCTTGTAACCGTCTATTATTCGTCGCGGCCAATAGTCACCGCTCTATGTATACATCTATGCATCTGTGTACCTTGGTGCGTTACTTCTCTCTTTTTCTCTCTCTATCTTGCTTTTTATAAATATATATATTTTTCTCTCTCACCCTTTTCACCCTTGGCCCTTCACCCTCGCACTGGCCTGCCACCATGGGAAGCCTATGATTTGTTACTCTGTTTTCGACGTGGGTTTCGCCAATGGAAAACGTCCCGCTCGACCCTCGTACAGAACCGACACATACAGAGCCAACCTTCACTCATTCTCCCCGGAACTTGGTTAGTACGATACTTGACAGACTGTCCAACCGTCCAGTCTCTCCCTCTCTCTGTTTTATTCCAAGTTTATTTCTTTCCACTTTATTCCATTTTGAACCCAATCACCTAAAGTTATCACCACGGCGTAATAAAACTGATCAATCAATCAACCTCTTTCTTCCCAACAGTCATCTGCGATTAACGAGAACAACCTAGAAAATATAGATTCGACGTAGCTGTACTCTTTCCAGAGAAAATAATTGTCATCGAGATTCGAAAATAACATTTCGTAGCCGAAGGTAAAAAGACGTATCCAAAAGCTGGATATTACATGGAAAAATGGGAGAAATGTCCCACAGTGGATCCTCGTTCAAGAAGAAAAATCCCATGACCCTTGTGTGCCGAGTGGTCAACCAGAAGTAACGAGAAAATAGTACATCCGGTCAAAAAAAAGGTAGAGAACGACGTGTTGGATTTGGGTTTGGGAGAAGGTTGGTGCGATGGCAAAAAAAAATGTTGGCCCTTCAAGAAGCTTCGTGCCCTTCACACGCAGCTAGATTTATCACACGCCCTTCGATTTATCCCTCTCATGACGCGAATATCCGACAACCCTCACCCTCTTGATCCGAAAAAATCATATAATCCTCCGGGTTTTCCATTACCCTGTTGTTTCTACGTGCTAGTGGTGGCAATTTATTATATTTCTTTTTGCCCCTACACGCCCTTCCAGATCCACCCTTAAACTTCGATACGCTTTTTTTTCATCCCTACTTTCCCAGAGTAGAACCTGGTTTACTGGGCTATATTCGCCCTCGAACTCCACTTTCGTTCCAGACTTTCTCTTTCCCTCTCTTTCACTCTACTTTTCTCTGGTGCCCTTACCGACAGGAGGTCCCTCGAAATCTCGTCGCTGGAACGAATAGACGCCCTTCAGGACTTCGATGGTACGAATGAAGGAGATATTCTACCTCGGCGCTACAGGTGTCGAACGTGAGAGACACAGATATCAGATACGTGAGATGTTCCTTCCTCACGTTTCGTATCCCCATCTACACCCAACAAAGCCTCTCAACCCTCAATGTTTCCTAATTCTGAAAACCAATTGCCCCAATCGATTATAATCATTTGTGACGATCTTTTATTATTTTCCTCAATACATAATCCCTATCATCATCGTTTCGAACGATTAGAGTGTACATGTGTTAGAACATCCTTTCTTTGAACCAGTGCAATTTTTACACTCATTGAACGACTTATCTGGACCAGAATTTTGGAACGAAGAAGATGCAATTCAATAACTACATTTTTTGGAGGATTTTATGCAGATTTTGACTTTGACTCAGTCACACGACGACAATAAAATCAGGTTTTTGCCCAATGGCACTTGGCAACCTCTAACCCAGTTTTTCCTCAGGGCTGACATTTTTTTAAGTTATACCTACCAAAAACGTTTCATCGATTGAACGAACGAAAAACGGGTAATATAATCTTACCCAAAGTCGACCATTTCTACGTTACTCCGACGAACCGTTCGAGATGTTCAAGCTGTTGCAAAAGAGGATGGATACGAAAGCAGGATCCTGAGGAGATGAAAAAAAAGTTGCCACGTGGAATTTTTTCTTTATTAGGCCGATTCGTCAAGAAAAAAAAATAAAGGGCTTTTCCAGCATCATATATTACTAGACAGTTGTAGGGGCTGCCATTTATCAGCGTTCAGGTCACAAGTATCCAGCAGTATTCTTCTCAGTAAAATCCTATCGTGATTTGAACTACACAGAAAAAGTAACTGGAGGGATTGCTGGGGCTACTAGTCAACCGAGACGAGAAGAGAATCCTTGTATCAGCGAGGAGAGAACAGGAAAGAGGAAGTAGGAAGAAAAGTAGGACGAGGAGCACTCACATAAAGGTGGTAAATTGCCAAAAGCTATCTATTCTTTCTCGTTAGGTTCCTCAGTTGGCAGCTTGATACCAGTATTCCCATGGGAATGAGAGACCTCGGTTGGGTAAACAAGCTCGTAGAACTTGAACTCGATAGGAAGAAGAGCCTTTTGGCTCAGGATCATCCTGGAGAAATAAAATCTCACTTAAGTTACCTTGAAACTATCGAGGATGAAAAAAGGTACGAGAAAACAATGAAAAATAGATTTTCCTAAATTTCTCACCATTAAAGATATTAGCTGAACGTTCCAATGACTGATATTTGAAAACATGGCGTCTACGAGCCAACGCTTGGCACGTACTTCCGGAACTGGTACCATTTTCTGCACTCAACAAGACGAATCAAGTGTCCTGGGCGAGAGGCTTACAAGCATTAACAACTCTCAGCAGAGAGGATGAAGTCTCGTAGGACAGAAAGAGAAAGACGAGGCAATGGGAAAAGCTTTGTCCTTGAAGAAGTGGGATGACGTGTCTAAGAAATCTGAAGATCCAACGAGTGAGAGAGAGAAAGAGGAATGAGAAGAGAAAGAAAGAGAAGAGTTGAAGAAGAAAAAAGAAAAAGTCTAGCTAGCGTTACAGTGGAACATGGGAAAAAAGAACTAAACAGACGAAACTGCAGGAAGAACTTTTCTATCATCGAGACTCCCGCCAAGCGTGTACTCCAAGGTGAACCAAGGCTGTGGGATACAATTAAAGTTATTGCTCGACAAGGAAACGGGGTAAAGTTCGTCGCGACCAAGAGACGCCCGCACAGGCGGTAAAAGAGCTGAAAAGAGAAAAATACGAGCTGGATTTCGCGCACAGAAATAAAAGTTCAAGTTGTCTAAGAACCCTGCGCTTCGAATTATATTGTGGAAAACAAAATAACACGAGATTACGAAATTGACTATTTTTTACGAAATCATTTAATGAGCACTAAATTCGTTGCTTCGATTTTTCAAGTTTGAAGGGTTTGACATCTTCGAGATCGCCTTACAGGAGAGATTTTCAGCATTCTCGTTTCACTCAAGTCTGTAAACGCATGAAAAAGGCAAGCAGTCATTTCAGATCTGAAGATCATGTTGAAAAGCAATGTAAAAGGATAAGAGAAAGGCAGGAATGGGATAAACGTCTAAGAGACCAAAGATGATGAAACAGGACAGTAAGACTGCGAAAGAAGACTGGTTACCTCCCTACGACTCCTAGATCCATCACAGGCTATCTCAGTAATTGGTTTGACTAATTTTTTAGTAATTGATTTGACTAATTTTTCAGTCATCGATTTGCCTAAGTTTTTCAGTAATTGATTCGACTAATTTTTTCAGTAATTGATTTGACTAATATTTCAGTAATTGATTCGACTAATTTTTCAGTAATTGATTTGACTAATTTTTCAGTAATTGATTTGACTAATTTTTCAGTAATCGATTTGACTAATATTTCAGTAATTGATTCGACTAATTTTTCAGTAATTAATTTTCCTAACTTTTCAGTAATTTATATGACTAACTTTGTTGATTTTGAAGAGATTATTATGTAGAGTTGATAATAAATATAATTGAATTTTCGTTGTTTATTGCAGTGGTTATTTAATTTATTTCGATTTCTCGACGATCGATACTCAACGTTACTAGAATCCTAGAAACGACTGTTTCTTCCGTTGTTTGGAAGCAATCAGTCACCAGCAATGATACATATTTTCCAGGGCAATTGTAAAAAAAAGAAAGAAAGGAATCTTTTGCAGAAAGTAGGCTCTCGAATTCACCCGAGGAGTATAAATTTCCCTGGACTCCCGGCAGTTGAGAAAATCTTTTGCTCTATTTTTATTTTCCTTATTTTCAAGTTCCTCTGCATTCTCGTAGTTGAGATTTAAACTTCGTCTCTTCTGGTCTTGGCCAACCCACCCCACGTTTTTTCCCGAACCCTTAGCGTTTTCTCGCATTCGAACCGAAGGTACGAAAGATCGGTTGGTCCTGAGCCTCGTTCTCGAGTGACAGGCCTTTCGGGTTATCACTCCTGTGAGACAACCCCCGGGAAACGTTTCGGCTCTCCTACATTCGCAATTCAACTACGCAACTATACGACGACCTACGAAAATGGAAAATCCGTCACCCCTGGGACTCCTCTCGGCTCGGGGAACATGGGACACAATTTTGAACTCGTGGACGTTCCGCGTTTTGCAAGAATAAAGTGGAGCGTTTTTACGAGCGTCCTCGGAGAGAAATCCGTTTTTATTTTCCATCCCTTAATAAATAACGGATACCAGGCTACGGGGATAATGAATTTCGCCTAGGCCATTCAATAAAAACGTAACATAAGCGCCATACTTTGACAATCGTACCCTATGGGCGGATTTGTCACTCAGGTATCCAAATATCACATGACGGAATTGGACGAAAACGTTGAAACCTCTGATCCAGCTTGAACGCTAGCTTTTGAACTTTTGACGTGTTTCGACTACCAGCGTTTGCTCGTCAAAACTCCCGAAAAAGCTCCAAGCGTCAAACGATATCTGGATAAGACTGGATAGCTTTCTATGATATTCTGTATCAGCGTTACGCATCAGGTAGTAGACATTCAAGTGTCTTCCAAAGTCGTCCAGATGGAGAAAATTCTTTAGCGTTTAAGTGGTCTACAGGCGACGAGTGAGATAGAAGATAAAGAGAAACGAGGCTTGGAGTATCGAGGCAAGAGTGAAGAGCGAATAACTTGAATTTATGGGGTGCAGAGCTGCGCCAAATTCTCGAACCATAACAGGATCCCCCAATGCCCACTTACCCGGTTATTCTTGAAGGTTCGCACATCTCTCTCTCCGTTCCTGCGCACTATCGTTTTCCTCGCCAGACGAGAAAGAAAAGGAGAGAGAGGGAGAAAGTATAACGGAGGAAAGAGATATGAAAGCTTGCCCGGAACGATCTCAGGCGTGCTGAGAATCGTATGTACTTCGTTTACAGGACTCTCTATCTCCTAAACGTTTCCTCATCGCCAAAGAATTCCCGAGGAATCGCCAATTTCTATTCGCACCCTCTTTCTCAATTCTCTTTCACCAGATCTTGCTTGGCTACTTTCACTAGATTCTGATAATTGAGAAATTAGCTAAAGAGAGAGTGGCTTATCCTTTACAACGAATGTCAGAACCTGGCGTCACTTTCAGTGAATGATACACTCACGAGAATGAACGTCAAAAGAAATGAAACTAAACAGAATTTCTATTAGGATATGTAAACGACAAAACTGCTGAGGGAGAATCAGTATTATTGGGTAAGAGAGATTCACGAAGTACCAATTCCAACAGCGTGAATGAAATATCAAAATGGCAGCTTCCTTCGACCTCCCCCCATCTTGGGCATCTGCAGGAATGTTTTTTCAGGCCCAATACACACCGTTGTACGAAGCCAATGAATTCAACCGAAATTCATTCAAGCCTGTACAAATAAAAACCGCGAATCATGATACCATAATCCCTCATCAATACTAGCATATAAAAGTCGACCTTTGGCGAGTGTTCACCAAAGTCGGTTCGCCATATTTGGCGTTTACCATGACTGGCGCAGACGTCACAGTGTCAACATCACAAGCGGATAGAAATCTCCCGAAGCTTTAATGCAAATTTCCTTTTCATTATGTCACCCTTTCCCCCGGTTGCATCGGGGTGGATTCGGTCTTTTTCACCGTCGAGTTTTCTTCCGGACGATCCTACATCAGCGAGGGTGCCAGTACAGAACTAATGGAATTAAGAAGCCCTTGTAAAAGCTGGGGATAGCGGATGCAACCTCCTAACTGTCACCTGTCCCGCTGGTTTTGCACCCTCCGCGTTGTTAACGAGACCTGTGCGGTGGGAGTGAGAAAGAAAGAGAGAGAAAGAGACAAAACCAGGTCTAAACCGTTTCATTCGAAACGTCTGCTGAGCTTCTACCTGGTATATATCTGAGGAATAAAGGAACGTTGGTAACGCAAAACTACCGGGACTCGATGTCAACTCCTTTCCCGTCTTGTTCACGTGCACGTCGAGCGTTGTTGGCTTTGGCCTAACCAGACACGACTGTACGAAACCTGCCTGATATCGGGCACCGACTCATCCCTCCAACGTCCTTCCCTTTCGTTGCACGAATCGCGAATACACGAAAAATGGGTTTCTGTGTAACAGTATATCGTTGCAGGGTAAGAAGATACCCCCTGAGATTTTATCGACATGTTTGTCAGTCGGTGAACACTCGCTCCATTCGACCAGTGTTTCTATCCTTTCGCGGATCCTTTCTGACGTCACGAACGACAGTAATCGCGTCTTTTCCTATCACTCTTTTTCCATTTCACTCTTCTTGTCATTCTTTCTTCGCGCGAATGAAATCGAGCTTGCAGATTCAAGATTCCAGTGACAAATAAACCGCGCGAAGAAAGAACGGGTGGTCCCCATTCAAGAGTTCTATTTTCTATTTTTTTTTCTCTTTTTTGCTTCGCAGGGTTCCCTCGATAAAAAAAACTTACCCCAGGTAGATTTTTCCGTGTTAATTAAAATTCCTTAAAGACGCGGCGCAATTTCGTGCTGACTCGAGTCTTCCAAAAGCTGAATATCATTAGGCCAACCCAAGCGCAGTATAATAGTAGAGAATATGCTTTAGGTTTTTGCTGGAGGGTTTAAGATTATCCTGATTTTACAACGTCGCTAAAACGGACTGACGTTTTCGACGAATCATTAGAAAAACGAAAAGTGTTTCACAAGTATTTACTCGGCAACGATATTTCGTTGAATGCTTCGATCCTTCTCTCAACTTTACGTCGCGTCACTCTTCTTCTGTTCCATTTATTACACCAGCCAAATGACTGGGTACATTTTGCCGCGAACTTTCACTCCCAAAGTCGATCGGACTCCCTAATGGCTGGGCTCAAACGGTGACTCGTCACTGTACGCAAATGAAAGTTACTTTCGATTCGAGGCAAAATCGACTTTGTTGAACTTTCGAAGGTTGTTGATTAACGATAACAGAGCGTTAAAGTTATCCGGTCGAGACCGGTTCCTCTTCTGTTGACAACAGGAAGGATCGAGGAAACGGACTGTGGAAAATTTCTTCGGTAAGAGCGATTAATAATCTCGCGACCACAAGTACGAAACAGACGGATCGATGTGAGCTGATATGAATTTTAACGACGTAAACGAAAAGCGAAAATTTCTTTGAGCCATTTTTATGAAACTCAACATTACATCGACGAATCTATTTAATCAGTACACTGTGATAAAAAATCCATTACCAAATTATTAGAAGAGACTTTTCAGATTATCTACTTGGTCATTCATCGAAAAAGTGCTTTGAACTGGGATACAGTTTCTCTCGGGAAAATAGATCCACTTGAGAACACCAAAATTCAAAACGTTACCAGTTTGATGGCAATTTGTCTTCAACGACGAATACCAGAGCAGTGATATACTGAGGGATTGGGAATGCCAGCTTCGATTGAATTTCCAATAAAGATATTTCCTATTTTTTAACTTGCTTGCTCTTTCCTCGTTGAGTTCACTTTGAGCACTGAAGATATCACGAAAATCTGGCTGAAGGTAAGTTGTTTTCGTTCCTGAAGCGATTCACTCAGTCCCCTTTTTTTCTCCAATTCCCTTTATCGTCAAAACATCATAAAACACTTAACGATCGTAAGAGACAGAAGAAGAAGATGGAAGTTGATTCGAGACCTTAAAACCTAGAGGAAACCTAGGAAGAGCAGAGGGTAGATTAAAGCAAAGATGGGATAGTAGAGTTGAAAACATACCATGTTGAAAATTGGTGCCAAAAGTACTTTTACTTATTCTCACTTGGGTCGTTAAGCCACCCCTCGAACCAATCGAAAACCGATAACGAAAATCTTGAAATTATAAGTGTACAATAAACAGCTCGGAGTGACTTTTATTCATCGACCTTCCATCCCTAAATCTCTACTCATGCCCTTATTTTCTCTGTGACGTACTGATACAACGTTTCGTATAACTGCCTGTCAAAATCTCTCCAGAAATAATATCAGATTTTTATGTACCTCGTTATTTAAAGCCGGAAGACCATTTACAACATCGAAAATGGTGGGTTTCTTATGATTTTTTTTTCATGGAAGGAATACACATAGAAATTTGGATCTTCAAATATGTTTTGTTTTATATTATAATTGTTTGAAAAAAAATATATACCCTTTTTCATACTAATTACCCATCGTCTACATTGATGTTTAGAAAAGATTCCAAAAAAATTGCCTCACTGCTGGAGACCCATACGCTGTTGGTGAATCAGGATTATTTAAATATGTGCAAAATTCAGCAAATGGCAGTTTAATAAAGTGATTTTTGCGATTTTCCTGAAACTTTTTCTATATTTAAAGGTAAAAGCAGGTTTTATTTTTGGAATTCAAAATGATATCGAGGGTCACTGACAAACTGCTGATGTAACGAAGATGTGCGACAAATTTCATCGAAATCGGTAAAACAGTTTTGGCGCAATTACTCCAGCAGTTGGAAAAAACATAGCTTTGAAAAAAACAGGCCGAAGTTGCATAGCTCTGTTAACTCAGCACGAACGCTCTTGGCGTCTTTTTGCGACAATTCTAACAATTCTTGGAATATCGCTGTAAAAATTGGACACAATATTCTTAAGAAATTGGACTATCAATATATTGAAAAAAAAAATCGATTTTTTCAAATTTGTAAAGAGTCTTCCTGCTTCAATGATCCAGCCACAATTCCATCAATAACTTCATCAACATATTTTAATTTGCGTCTCTTTCGTCTGGAAATGATCACAAATCATCAATAATCAGTCGCATCGGTGAAGAAACAAAATTCTTTTCATAATATTTTCATTTACTCGAAAATCTGGATTTCTTTCGTCGTACGTGAAATACAGTTGCACAAATGCATTATCATCAACAAACATCGATTTTGCCCATTGCCCATTCCCATAACTTCGAGTAAAAAAATGTAACGTTTCGCAAAACAGTTTGCGGGGGTAGAAAATAAATATCCAGCAAGCGATATCTCCGAGCGGATAAAATAGCTGCGACGAAGAAAAAAGCGAGGAAGGGAAAACATGATTCGTTGTACGAATGTCACGATGTCGTGTTTTCTCGATACCGCGAGGTACCTGGCACCAACCAGGTCGACAGATACACATCACGAAACTATTACGTTCCTCTCTCACTGACAAAAATTCAGGCCAAGATTTCTACGTCTGTATAGGGAAGAGAGTTTTTTTGATACAGGGCAGAGGCTTCAGAGGATTGTGGAGGAAATTTTCGGAGGGGGAAAAGGGGAGGGGAACAAGCGTAAAACTAATGGAATCACAATTTGTAAATAATATTGTAAATTGACATATGTAACGAAAATGATAAAAAAATGTGTCTATAAAAAATCTCAATAATCAGGGAATCCTTTTTATAGACACTGTTAGACTTTTCGTGTTTTGAGGTTAACCAATTATGGAAATTTGAAATCATAGTTGAAAAGAACAAATTTATGGTTGGAAATTGTATTTTTATTATATTCTTCCAAATGCGTGAATTTACTTGACATAAGTTTTATTTGGTGAAATTGCCTGAATTGAAAAGTATACAATTTGGAATACTTTATTGTTAATTTTTCTTTTTGATACATTACCTCTGATTTTTAAAATATACTCTAGTCTCAAAATGTACAAAAACTCGTATTGTCAGCTTATGCTCCTTCTAGAGTAACACTTTCAACTTTTCCCAAAAAAAAATACGATTTTAACTGCGGTGAAGGTACTTTTTCAACGAAGGTAACTTTTCGCATTTACGAAAAGTATTTTCGATATACCTGAATTGCGAAACTGACGGGGATATTTTTTGAAGTTCCTTATCTAGCGAATGTACAATCTAAATATGCAAAATACAATTTTCAATAATAATAATAAAAATTAAAAATAAAACGAAATATTAGTACGTCCCAACAATGCCAACTTCAAGCCCATTGTTTTTGGGCATAAAACGTTCGAAAGTTTATCTTGAATTTAACAAATTGTCTCGACCGTAGAATTTTGAATGAAAAGTTGGAGTTCGTAAAATTTGAAGACTAGCTGGCGCCAAAATTCTCTGATACACGAGGCAGACGATGTTTGCTCGGTTTTTCTTCCCATCTATCAGTGCAACCCCATCTTATTTACCTCGCAAGAGAATGGACGAAGAGGAGTGCCTTCTCCAGGCGAATAGTTTACTATTAGATCGTATGAAATTTTCATGCTAACACATCAAGCACTCTTTCCCTTGAAACCATTTTCTCCACTCTCGTGCGATAGATAGACGACTGGTGCGTCGATGCTGATGCAGCTGCAGCTACCCGATCGTCGAACTGGAAAGGGATGTTGAGAACATGCCACGAAATAGATATATCTATCCTTGTTTTTATATCCCTCTCTGTTTCTCTCAGGCGCATTGCCCTAGCAGGGAAAACTGGGAAAACAGATAAAACGTGTCTGTCGATGCATGCAGAGAAAAGAAAGGAAAGAGGAGTATCCTCCCTATTCCCAATGTGAAAAAGGATCGAAGAGAGCTTTCCAGCAATTTATATCGAAAGAAACAGCAGTCTGTTCTCAAACTTATTTATCATGGATGAGAATTGAATTAACTCGTATATATCTATTTATTCTTTCCATTAGAAGCATCCAATCCATTTTCTTTTATTTTATTCATCCTCCACCGTTCTTTTACTTTGTTTCTTCAGTTTGTTATATTTGTTTGATACGATTCAATTACGAAATTTATTTTATAAGTGTCTCTTCAACATTTAGGTTGCTTCATCTATTTATATACTTACCTACTTTCATTTTTTTTTCCAAAGATTGTTTGGATTTGATATCTAAGACGTTGCACGAGTTATTGAATAAATAATGCAGAAATAATTCGCATTGGTACTTAAAATAATTATTTCTGGAGAGAGCTTAGTATTTCTTCGTATTGTCTGGTCGAGTTGAATTTCTTCTCTGACGTCTATCCCCCACGTTTGTCGTGAATCCGTCACTCGTGCAATATCCATTATAGTTCAGGGGTTACGAGGTCAAATGGACCACGAAATCCATCAAGAACGAAAACGAAAGACGAAAAAATAATATGGTCGAAGCGAGAGAAAGAAATGGAGGAACAGTTTTCACCTGAACTCTCATCAAACATTGATAAATCAAAGCTCGAAATAACTACGAATACATAGGTAATCTTTCGTTCAATATATCCGAACCTCAATTTCGTTTCTTGGCTATTTCGATAAATTCAGAGGCTGTACGAAACTCGAAGCTTTTCACGGCGCTTCACCCCATCCGGCACGACCCCAGAGGAAACCTTTTGAAACAACGACGATATTAAATCGCGATACCTTAGCACTGGCCTTTTCACTGTCACCGAAGTCATCGATCTACAATCCGTTATCTCTTATTCTCGAATTGCCAGACATTTAATATTGAATAAAAATACGTATGAAATCGACCCTTCGCGTCGTCGGACATTCGATGTCGGATTTTTTTCATTTTTTTTTTCTCTGCTATCCACAGTTGCAAGAACACGGAATCGAAGGGCTGAATATCGATGACCGTTCCAATATATCACTTTAAACATTTATTTTTGAGCCATACGATTATAGTTTTTTTAAATCCGATTAAAGTTTTTTTTTTATCCGAATAAAGTTTTTTTGATTCGATTAAAGTTTTTTTTACGATTAACGTTTTTCATACGATTAAAGTTTTTTTAATCCGGTTCTAAATTTCACTAATCGCCAGCGCAGAATTCACGTTTCTGGTGAAAGTTTTGGAAAACAAAGAGATGTTTTTCTCATTCATAGAGAAGTATTTAGTATCTCAAAAAAGATTGGTGAACGCACTTTCAAGCATTGGCTCGTTTAAATCGAATTATTTAACGAAAAATTTGAATTCTTCAATAAATCCTTTCGAAAGACCCTGAAACGATTCTAAGGAAACGAAATTTCATGACAACTTTTTCGAGCCAACAACTAATTGAGATTTGCCGAAAAAATACATATATTTATTATCCATGAGGTACACAAAAGGAAATTCTGCTTCGTCCCTTTATCTTGGTTTAAAAAAAAGCATGAATATTCAGTTCAAAAAGCTCGTCGAATACGCGAGCGAGTGCGTTTTCTAGAATTCCACAAATTTGTATCCCTCAGCGTGGGAAGAATTCTTGGCAGCGGCAGCGGCCATTAATGAACAGCGCGAGCACACTCCCACGCATTGGAAAAGAGAAAAAAATGTGGAATTCCTGAAGCTGAAGTTTCTTCGTTAGCTGACGCAAATAAAAATAACTATGTAACTGAATACATCGATGTAGGAAAGAAAAAAATGTTTGCAAATGAAAAAGTCGGACTTTTAAAAAAAATTCACGATCGAATAATCGAGTTGATTTATCGAGTAGATTTATCGCAATTTATTACAATCTGGGGTTTTTGTTGATGCCGATTACTAAAGTCCAATTTTTTTCAAAATTGGGGGTTGGAAAAATTCAAAATTGGGGGTTGGAAAAATTCAAAATTGGGGGTTGGAAAAATTCAAAATTGCGGGTTGGAAAAATTCAAAATTGGGGGTTGGAAAAATTCAAAATTGGCCTCTTGGAAAAAATTCCCTACGCTCGATAAATCATCGCGAAATAATTGTTATGCTTGTAAGCTATCGATTAAACGAACTCTCGCTGAGAACTCTTGGAGAACATGAAAAGTGTGTTTTTTCCTCGATTTATTATACACATATATGTGTGAGTTTATTTCCCCCAGAATCTTCGAGAATTTCGTCGAGGATCCCATCACCCTTCTCGACTTTAGGAAGACCTTCAGGAATACCATTCATCTTGCGTCAGTGGATTTTTCGCGACCTAATTTTTCCTCTCAAAAGCCAAACTCTCTCGTCACGCACGTTTGCAGATTTATTTAAAATTGACTAGCACGCGGTACAAAAAAACGTTACGCATATGCCAGCTCGATAAAATTTGCGAAAAAATATTTGTATGCATAAAAAATCGATTTTCAAATAATAATAAAGAGGGAGAATGGAATAATTATTATAGCTAAAATGAAGAACCCTGGAGAGTGAAATTTACCTATAAATTAAACAAATATGTAAATTATATAGATAAATTACGTCTTGAAAAAATATTTAAAGAACGATAAACAAAAATTGTTTTTTGTTCATATCAGAACTTGGAAAAGTAAACTCGAGAAAATTTGATATATTTTTCTTGTTTCTACCTTTTTTCCCCTACGAATAAAACTCCCGATCACCATGAAGATTGGTATCGTCCTTTCTTAGCAATCTATACCTCGGTCCGGTGAGGGTTGTAACGACAACTAGAATCGAACAAGTAATAAGATTGTACTCCTCGGGCAATTTCGCTATACACTTGTTCAGTGCACCCTCGGGACAAACCTCCGGAGATTCAACGGGTACGAACAATATAATACGACTCGTGGTGATTTCCTCATCTCATCCGAGCATCCGACGAAAACACGAGATAAAAAATTTTCAGAGGGGTGAAAAAAGTTGACTGGGTTATCGTCGAAAGCGAAGAGATCGTTTCATAAAAAATAAATCAAAAGACAATCGTGACTGAAATAAAAGATAGGAAACACTTGAGAGCTAGATAAGAATGCTGAAATACTAGTTTTGTAAAAACGAAAATACTCATTTCTCGAACAATTCTGTTTTTTATTAAAAATTAAATATTGAACAAATTCCGACTTCCAATATTTAATCTTCGATTCGAAGAATAATTTTCCCAGTCCGAGAAATTCATTTTTAGAAATAACACAGCTTTAAAAAGAATACTAATTTCAATACATCGTGCGTTTAATAAAAATCGCTTTAAAAAACATTTTCTTTATTTCAGTACGAATAAAAATCGTCGAGAAATTAAAAAAAAATAACATTACTGTTCAAATTAAATCCCTTCTGCCAATGGATTAATAAATTTTTTTCTACTCGTGGAATATTCATTACCCATCGACCCTAAAACCAGCTGAAGCGTTTCCAAACTCGTATTTTCATCGAGGAAGTCATGAAGGATTGTGGCTATTTACGTGTACTGGTGTACGTAAAGAATAAGTACGGTACAGTTGGGACGAACGTCAGATCTTTATTGCTCGTTTTTTTCGTGACATCACTTTGCCTCACCAGGGGCTTTCGCAAACACGCCAAGTTTGTGGTCAATAAAATGAGTTTAGTGTAGTCAGACGATCGTGAATAATGGAATTGTGTGAAACGAGGAAAAATCTCGTTGCCCTTAAGGGGGCTCGAATGAGAAAAAACATATATATATTTTTACCTGAATCGAGAAATTACTGATAGGAGAAAAATTGGACGATAATAAAAATCTGAAGCAGCAACATGGCTAAGAAGAGAGAAAAATAAAATTAATAACTATCAGGGTAATTAGCTCGAGGCTTGCTGATGACAATGGAGCCCACCCATTCTGCTGTCTATAAACGTGTGTATACGTGGTGAGACGAGAAAAAAGGGGGGGGGGTGGAACACGTACGAAGCCATTCATTTATTTACAAGTCATTTCTCGTACGTTTTATTGTGCTATCCAGCGAGGAAGAATGAGAGAGAATGAGAAAGAGGGGGGGGGGGGCGACGAAGGAGAAATAAAGGAGACAAGAAAAACACGACACACAATAGATGAGTATGTGAAAAAGTTGAGTGGTGAACAATTGTACGATTCTGTTACTCGCCCAGAAATAATTAATCGGCCATTTCTTCAATTACTTCCGGCAATATTTTTTTTTCCGGTTATTTTCGAAAATGGCCTTTGCGTCTAACTCGTGCAAACTGAACCGTAACAATGCCCACGTTTTATTTCACGAATAAACTCATCGTGGCTATCTACTCTTCCATAGATCTATTTAAGAATCGATTGTACTACTTTTCTGTAAACTGGCTTCTGATTTCATTTATATCATGTTATATTATTTTATGTTAATTAATATCTATCATATTTTTTTCCGTAATTTGTAGTTACTCTGTTTACGATACGTATTTTGTAAAACTTTTAATTATTTTTGTATTATTTTTATTATTTTCGGAATTTTTCGTATTATTTTTGTACTATTTTCAATGTTCGTTAAGATTATTATGTTGCCCGATAGTTAATTCTAAGGCATAATAAAATTTATCATCGTCATCAACCTTTGAATGAAGAAAAAACAATAAACACTTAGAAGAAAAAAACGTTTTAAAAAAACTACGAGATAAAAAATAATTAAAAACCAAAAACTTTGTTGCTTCGACGAGAGGAAAGTGGCACTCCCCACCAGAGGATATAATTATACCGTTAGAATTACTTTTTAATATAAAACAATGCGATACGACATCCCGTCGAACGAGTCGAAGGAAAAAGTGAGAAAAAAATCCGGGGATGCTTCAGAAGTCGACTTTTGCCTGCCAAAAGACCGTTTCATCATTGGAGCAACCACGATTATGGTAGCAATCCCTGATACCCTGAAAACACACGAAACGTTCGTCGACCATGAATCGTAACTCGAAACTCTAAGCTCTTCCTTCAACCCCATCCCTTTCTTTACCCATTTTCTGTTATGAGAGGAAAAGCCAGAGAAGTGAGGACAAACAGACGCATCAAACAAAACGCTGGGACTCTGATTTAACTGCTCGAGATATAGCGATGGACGAAGAGCAGTGGAGAGAGGGAGAAAGAGAGAGAAAGATAGTGATATTGGGGTAGGGAATAAAGGGGATGAGAAAGTGAAGTCGTATCGAAGAAAGGACAGAAAAGGATGGATTGAACAAGAAATCGTAACAAAGGTATAATGCGAAGAATAATGAAAGTGTACACTACCGTTGTCCGGAAATCACGAGAAATAATAGTTGAAAAGAACGACAGGATCGGGAAATTGCAAAATACAAGGAAATTCTCTTTTCTCGTTTTTGTCTTATCTTACGCCATGACGCCTTTTGTGTTCTCATTTTCATTTTTGCAACGACGTCTTTATTCATAATTCTTCTCAAAGCTTTGAAACGTCACGGAATAAACCAGAGGACGTGTATGATCGAGTTATCAACTTTTTGACTAATTAAATTTTTTTCATGAATTAAAACCGTGTCGAAGTTTTCAACTTTGGACAGAAACGAAAATTCTTTTTTCTTCGTTTTATCGTTCCAGTTTTTTCATCGATCGATATTTTCCAGATGATGGGTTGTACGATTTTTCTACAAAACGTTTCAATGCTAAAAGTCGAAATTAGCGAAGAAATAAAATTCGTAATCCCAAAACTTTGATTGCGATTCAACGATGCAATTTTTAACATATTCCTAACGATTTTACTATGCTTAAAACGATCAACGTCAGCCACCTCATTTTCCGCATCCTCGAACCTCAAGATTCACTAATGACATTGATAAACTTGCTCGTGGATTGATTCTTTTCTCTTCGCATCTATATATGTTTTTTTTTTAATTATTGACTCAACGGTGGTAGAAAAACAGGCCCAGATTTAGCTCGATTTTACACTGGCTTATGGATACTCGACGGAACGCGAGAACCGTTAACGATATCCAAACACGACTTCGTCGAGGAGAACTTTCAGACGTAGTACGAAAACAGAAATGTCTCGGTCTCTCATTCCCTTTCTCTCTCATTTTGTCCTGCTTGAATACTTGGTTTTGGTCTCCTTTTCCTTCTACTCCTGACTCCCCCCTCCCCCTCACGAAGGTGTCGAGAAAATTACGTTGAAAATCGCAAATAACGCTCGATCCTCTCGAGACCATCTTTGTCGTGTTCTCCAGCTCACGACCGTGCGCGTACACACTCATAGAAAATTTAACGTCGTTTCGACGTCACTTATCTTCCTAACTCGACGTTAAGACTACAAGTACATATTCATAATGCACTTATACGGAAATAACTTATTTCATAGGAAGTTTATATTTCTTTATTAAATTACTGACGAAGTGACACATCTAGAGTCACTGTGCGTTTAAAAACGTCACGAATTATGATACAAAAAGGGCACGCCATTTTTTATCTTAATTTCGGAGTATCTTTAATGAAATTGGAATTTATATTATTTTTCATGCACTTGTAAAAAATTTTATAATTCTTTGCTACCTGTTTCCAAAAGGTATCGTCGTTCGCTTTTGGAAAATCGTAAGATACTGGTAGGACCCTTAGGAGGAGATATTACTGAATGGATATTAAAAACATCGAGAGTTTTTGAAAATTTGTGAAATTATAGTTTTCGATACAATGATGTGGCAGAAATTTTTTTTTAGAACTTTTCACTGAATACTTTAGTATTTTCTATTTTTATGAAATTTTTACGTTTTATTGTGACTTTAAAAAAGACGAATTTTATTCTCGTTTTTTTTCAATCGAAAATCTTAAATGTCTTCATTTTATCAACAAATTCTATTACTCAGGTAATCGAGCTAACGAGTATGACAGTGCTAAGAATAAAATTGTTGTTTTTCGAATTAACACGATTTTTTATCCCTGTTAAGTGTATAAAACGAGATTTTTTTTCTATTGCAGATCGAGGATGCCATGCTGATGTTCGACAAACAAACTAGCAGGCACAGAGGTGAGTGATAGCCAATTCGTGTCCATTTGATTTTCTTTTGATTATAATCATGGACTTGAAAAATTGTTATCGAACAGGAACAGCATGAAAAAAGGGATTTTTATTGGGATAGAATAATCAACAGATTTGACATTAAAGGGCAAACGAGTAAGCCACGTGATTCGTGGAAATATGAAAAGCTGTTCCTATTCGTCTTCTTTTCTTTCACTTTTTCTCTTCTTCCTCTCCATTATTTAATGGCAGAGAAGGGGAGGGGGGGTTTGAATGAGAAAAATAGGGGATGATGGAAGAGTCGAGAGAAGCATGCTCTCCTCCGTGTGCCATTTGCAGGATACCAACAAAATTTTATGGGGTGATTTGCCCGTGCAAATGTGCCTTTGCTCGCCACTTCCTTGTAGCTGAGATAGTGCTAGCGACGGATATCCGGAAGGTTTAAGCGAAGGGTAGAAAAGAGGGATAGGAAAAAAAGTGCTCGCTCAGCTTTCTCCCTCCCTCTCTCATTTTTTACCTCGCTATTGAGGTGGGACACGAACGACAATTTTCCATTCATAATTCAGCACTGAGAAAGACCTGCGGAATAATAATAAGAGGACCATCAAAACGTTACAAAAATACTTTGTGAACGTAGGAAAGAAAATGCCTGGAAAGAAAAAAAAAACTATCGTATCGTGAAAATTCTGGTTTTTTTTCGAGAATTTTATCATCGACATTGATATTACGAAATCAATTATTGTTGAAGTCAATTTATCAATTTCATCAAGTTTATCGTCTTTTTGAGCTCGGGCTTTAAATTTATCAATATATGCGGACGTAAACGCGAAAAACAGAGTTGGTAAAGAAAATGGTTTGGAATGGATAGGGAAGAGAAAGAATTTTGGGGAAACGCAAACTTGCAGTCTAAAGAAGAATGTCTGTACATGATTTTACTACTTGACGAGAAGAGTGAGATATCTTCTTATCGCCTTATATAGGTAAGGGAAACTTTGATATTTTGCCTCTCTCTCTCTCTCTCTCTCTCTCTCTCTCTCTCTCTCTCTCTCTCTCTCTCTCTTCCCATGAGTCTCTTACTCTTTTTCCTCGTCCAGGGAACCATAACTTTCGAAACGTCCTCGGGGGTCCCACAGCCAATCATGCCACGCATAACAACGAATCGAGGAGACGAAAGAAGCGATATAAAACGGCGAGCAAGTTTCGAAGGGTTGAGGGGTGCCACGAGATAGAAGATGTATAGAGGGGAAAATACATTTTCTCGTGTACGCTCCTGCAACGTTTACGAAGAACGAGTTATTTCGTCGAGCATAAAAGAGTATAGGAATCAAAACAAAATTTATACCGGAAATTCGATGACAAGATACCTTTTGGATTAAACGAAAAATTAAGACGTGTGAAAAAGTTAAGTTAATGGCACAACGGGAAAATCCGGTTATTTGGAAATATGAATTTTCAAGTAATAAGTGAGATAAGTAAAAAAATTGTTTGGGTTTGGATCTAGATTACGAGTTTGTGTACAACATTTTATCTTGAAAAAAGTAATTGTTTGAGTAGTTTTTGAAGATTCCTTGAAGCAGGTTTAGAAAAAAATTTTAACACTGAAAAAGAACTAGATATTTCTACAAATAGATTATATCGGTTGAGAACCAACCGAGCTTTTTGCTACAGCTTTTCAATAACCAAAATAGCTTTGTTGAATTTTTTTTTCGATTTTTCGACGACTAATGACATTATTGTTTTCGATAACTAATTGAAATAAAATGTTGAGAAAAAAAACCTTCATCCAAGAATACACTATTATCCTGAATAACTGTATCAAATTTCACGACCACCCTCTTCAATTTGGGTTCCATCAAGCGACAAAAGACTTTTTAAATAATTCCACAATACTTTGAACTACTAAAATTTCGAAATCTACTCTCAAGGTCAAAATCGTTCGATTCGTAAAATTGTAAAAATTTCGTAAAGATAAGTTTAACTCTGAAAGCTTTGAAAATTCACCTTTCACCTCAAGCTTGATTTTAACCTCAACTTTTGTATTCGAAAAAATAGATATATCCTATATATAGACAGGCGTAATACAACGGCGATAGGTGATACCCGGAAAGCTTTTGCCCTGGAAAAGACCTTCCATCTCTTTTGTTAGTGGTGGAGCGTGGAAAAGCGATGAATTCACCGTACCGATGCAACCGGAAATTACTTGGAGCTTTACCGCAACGCTGCTTTTTCCAGCCCTCCCCCCTCCCACTCCTCGCCAATGCAACGAGCCTCGCGAGTACAGAAAAAAAAATGTACGATGTGTAGATATATAAACGTGTGTCGATGGCTGGTAAGGGAGAAAAAAAAACACAGAGTGAAAAGAGCGACGTATCGAATGAAACACGATCCTACCGGTTTGGTTGTTGGTTAAATAAACGTGAAAGCGGATGAATACTTTTTATTTAATATCGAACGTGATTCAGGCAGCATTTTCTCGATTTCTTTTTTCTCCGGCTGTTCAATGAACGGTAGCTAGATAGAACAGTGCTTTTTTGGGTATGGGCTCTTTTGTAGCCAATTCGTTGGTCTTGATTCGATGGCTCTCAACACATTCGGGTGTGTAGAACAAAGTTACGTAATTTTCACAACTTCCAATTAGATAAAACCTTTCCAAATGTGTTATCCAATTGGAAAGATATTCTCGAATGTTTGATATACCGTGAATACATTTTCCCATAAAAATTCTTCGTCATTGAAAATACATTTTTCATTCATTTTTCCTGCTCTGAAATTTTGATGTTATTCGATAAGCCCTTCTCTCGAACGCAGTATGAATTATTCACCCGGAAATGACAATTGCTTTTACGAAGTGAAAGCCATAACGACTGATCCAAAAATTCGACTGGCACAATTCGTAGGCACTGATATTAACCCTCTATATCATGATGTAGACTGTAAGCAACATACTTGTGATTGTGTTTAAATATTTGACATTTGGCATTATCAATAACATTTATTTTCATTATTTTGCTTTTTTTAGTAAATTTGTTTAGGTTCGTTTTTCTTTTTTTGGAAAATAATGGAATAAATGAAAATCTGTAAAACACGTATATTCTTATTTTGTTTTAATTACTCGTAAATCACAAAAATTAAAAAATCCATGTTCTTGAGTTGTAGAGGGTTAATACCATTGAATAATATTAAAAAATTTATCCGAACCATACACCGGAAATGAGTCTTTTTTTTTACAATTCAATACATTAATAAAGTTGTCTGATCCTTGTGATGCCTTCGTACAGTGAACTGGGATTTCCGAGGACGTTAAATAGAGACGATAAGAAACATTTTCTCTTTTTTAAACTCCCCAAGCTTTTCCTGTTGAATTGTTCTGTCCATCGAGCTGCACAGGTGCCTCTGACTCACCGCGTACATCCTGGAACATATGGATTTGCCAGAAGTTCACGAACGAGCTGAGATGAATGAAATATCGAGTTACGGGTGTATGATATATATCGTTACACTCGCTCTCCACCCCCGAAGCCTCTACTCATTTCATATCAGCCCAATACCCCCATCGTGAATTCCCTTCGGGCCTGCAACTCCCTCGCATCAAGTTTTTCTTTTCATTCCCCCTCATGTTGGTCCTGCTGAACCCAACAGTGCCCGTATAGTATTTCAAGCCACGTCCCGATCCATTCAAGGCTCCATGTACGAGGGAGCTTGCTTCAATAGAAAGTCTCCCGATAATCTGGCTCGATCGTCACTGTAGGTCCGTACTACTGACGATGCAGCTTCGACAAAGTTTCCTCGATGCTTTCCCTGGTCAACGGATAATCGGGCTTTTACCTCTAGTCCCCTCTTTTCCTCTTCCTTCTTCGGCTACTTGTCCCCTCAATGTCACATTTAAACTTTTCTCCGATATTCGATACTCACTGAGGGGGATTAACAAAACGGCAGTTAGTCAGTACCATTGGTGGCTGGCGTGTTATCACCATTGGCAACGTTAAATCCTCCCTTGAGGAAAAGCTGTGTTGACAGCAAGAAAATTTCAGTCTTCCAAGGTCGTCTTTTAAATATACTTTATCACTAACAGCAGATCCGTTCTGATTGTTACAGTCTTGAAATATTTTGAATAGAACATCGTTTGGGAATGAATCCTCATTGGATTAGGTATGGGATCAGACTAGTTATTGGTTTACTCGTTGGATAATGCTTGCTGGCACATGAAAATTAATAAACTGGACACACTCCAGTTTTATTTGACAAAACTCAACTCGTTGATACGAAATAGGTCCGTCAGGCCAGTTTCTACGATCTTCAATTTATCAATGAAATTGACGCTTCAGGGTTGCTGATCTTCCTGCGCTCTAATTTTGACAAAAGTATCTGTAATCGTGTCTCAAAAAAGCCACGATATCACAGCTCTTAGGAGCCTCTTGTAGACAAAGTGGTGACCCGTAGAGATTCGACTGGAACCAGATATCTAGAATTTCTTGAAATATCGAAACGCCAAGCGCTTGCTTCATCATCGTTGGTTATAAAAAAAGTAACCAAAGATAGAAAGGATCGTGGCGACGAAACGTTGAAGTGGAGATTTCCTATTGCCTGAAATGGTGACGAGGATGGAGGAACGTGAGAGATAGAGAAAGAGCGAGGGAAGGGGGGGGTGGATAAGTGAGGGACGAAGAGAGTTGAAAGGAAAGAGGGGAAATACGAGAAGGCGGCAGATATGTAAGGAAGGGTGAGAGACGGCTCTTTGAGAGAACCCACGTAATCTCTCTCGCGGTGACATCCAATACCATTTTCATCCAGGAGGAGCAACCTGCCAACATCAAGCTCGTGTCCTTTCCTACCTCTCTGTCTTACTCTACCGATTCCAAATAAGCAATGGTCGTCATCCAACCTTCGTGTATCTTGTCCAACCTACGTATAACGTTATACGAGATTTTCTCTGTCTTGAAATCGCTTGGCTCTCTTCATTCACGCGATAGGCCACTTTCTATCCCTTACTGACTTCTAGCTTCGATTCAACGCTCGCCATACTCGACCTTCAAAACTATATCGGAATGCCAGAAGGATGATGGTTTATGGGGTGCTGGTCCTTAAAGCTTAAATTGCCATCCTCTTCCTCCTCTTCCTCTCTTCCTCTTCCTCTCTCTCTCTCTCTCTCTCTTTCGCCCTTGATATGTATATACGAATATCCTGTATTTTTTCTTCTTATTTTTCTTATTCTCGTTATTCCTCCATCGGTCCAACACTATCGGGAATCGATTTGAAAGCATTCTCGACGATGTACATATAACCAATCTCATACCCCATGAAAATCGACAACCCCAAGACTCTTTCTCACTCACTCACAATTTCCACACTCGAATTCTCTTTTTCGTTCTTTCTTCCTCGTCTCTGAAGCTTCGGGGTTTTTTTTTTTTCGTTCGCTCCCCTAGTGCATCCAAGAGTACCTCTCCTCCATCTGATATCTTACGCTTTGCAGCACAGCGTACGGACAGCCTCAATTCCAACCTACGAATATTCCAACCCTTGTATTTGCCTTCATCGATCTCGCGATGACTACACACTGCGCCCTCCATCGGCAATCTTCGCCAGTGATTTTTATCACCCGGAATCTTTTTCGTTTACTCACACGTTGGCCCAGACGCAATGGGGTCTTGTACGGAAGACTTTTTTTTCGTAGGAACGCGATTTTGCCAGACTTAACGGTGTAATCGTAGAGAAAACTTGAATTAACTGAAATCTCGAATGAATCTGGATGGCCGTAATACGATTTTTAGGTTTTGCAATCATACTTAATTGCACGTTTTTTATTAAATCATACGACTTTGAATTTTAGCCTACGAATTTCCGGACGTCTTATTTTTACTAAATTCTTGTATCATGTGGATAGCGTTCTTTTCAAATTGGTATTTTATCCAAAAGAAAGGCAAGTCTCTTCTAGATAATCGTGTCTGAGCAAAAAGATCTTCGGATCGAAACTCGTCGACGCGCGAGTTTCAAAAGAGACCCCCAAAGAGGTCCTCAAAAAAGAGATAAAAGCCAAATACATCGAGTGTTCGTGCGATCAAATGTAACATTTAAGAGGAGAATGGAAAGATAAAACGTTGCCTCGAGGCGAGCTCTACGATTTGCCGCGACAGCTGTTGATTCCGCCTGATGCAGCATGAAAAACAACATTCATCTCTACTGGCCACGTCGAGTATCGAAGGGCGTCTTCAACCGTATGATTTCCACGCGAGCGAATCTTCCCGATGGGGTTTTTGTCAAAAGCGAAAAAGATTATGGCGAACAACATATACGCTGGTGTTACGTATGAATCAGAGATCCATGACCGAATGAGAATAGGAAGAAAAGTCGAAGGATTGCTCGGAAGCCGAATTAAGCAAGCCTGGCTTGGCAAAGGATCCGGCAGTTTCTCTCATCCCCCCGAGTCTCCTTTCTACCCTGGCAAATCGGGTATATAAAACGAGGGAGGATTTCGATCGATTATTGGACTCGAGGGAGGTAGAAAGCTCGAACATTGGCTGAACAGGAAATATCCTTTGATGGTTTCACTCAAAGTGCCCATCGATTTATCCTCAGGGTTTCCCTTCATTATGGTTATCCATCATTCCTCCTCGTACACCGATTAATTTCTCGCTCCCGTGTGCTCATTCAAGGTCAAAACATTGGACGAAGATCCGTGACACGAACAGGCTAAAATTTATCAAGGTTGGGGACTCCGGTAAGCCAGGAAATTCCAGGAGTTTCCAGGCTCAAGTCTACGGTACGTCACAGTGGTAAATCGAACTATAACGCGCCATTGGTGGCAGAAGTGAAAGAGGACGTTAGCGCAAAGTGGCGCAAGGGAGAAGCAGAAAGAGAGAGAGAGATCTTCGTCAGTGGCACTTGGCCGCGTTTTCCACGTCACCGCTGCGATTACTCCGGAAGACAGGAGGAGATAGACAAGGCAGAGAAGGAGAGAGAGACCAGAGGCAGAGGAGTTTCAAGCATAAATGCGCCGCAGATGCAGAAGCACATCAGGAAGGAAACGGGGAATCTCTAAAGTCTCGTCGGGTTCGCTTCACTCCCGAGTAGACATGCCCTCGCTCACGAGCACAGATCGAAGCGGTTCGAAAGCTCCGAAAGGTTTTCGTCCCTTCACCACTGGCTGGAAACTTCTCGACACCTGATGTTACGTCAGTGGAGAGAAATAGATAGAGGAACAAGAAGGAAAAGTAGAAGACACTCGCGTGAAGATACAGCTTTCAAATTGGACGTCAAATTTCATGACGAAAATTGCTACCTCTTTCAACAGTCAACAGTTGAATCCAATATCGCAGCTTGAAATGCGCGTTTGGCAAAGGTTCGTCTTTCATACAGGAATTTAGTGGCAGTAAATCAAGGTTGCGTATAGTCTAAGCCAACCGGAAGTACACGTGGTGCATACATACGTATCTCGTATATCATCCTTGGTAAGGAAATGTCAGGTGCTCCAGCTGGTCCGTTTAGGATCGTATCAGAGCTGGATCAGGGTGGCTGAATCCACCGGACATAACCCATCAGTTTTTTTTCCACTATTACGGCACATATGTCCGTTTACGGATTCGAGAATGAGCTCAACATTGATCTACAGGCAAATGTTTCATACCCTTCACACCTATCGTGTATCAATACGAGAATGGAATACCTCGCCCCAACTTGACCCCACGTGAAAACTAGGATCCTACATTCAGCCGGAAATGGATTGCGAGCTTCCATACCACGAGCCATACCATGTCCATTGCAACGCCATACACCCCTGTGTATCGAGATAAACACCTGGGGAATTGCCTGGTCAGGGAGATGTCTACAGACGGAAGATGGAAGGAAGTGGTCAGAGGAAGGAGGCGGAGTAAAAACGAAGAGAAATTGAGAGACGAAGAGAGGATGGGAACCACACAACCATTATGTACACCTGTAATATGTTGGTCCTCAAATGACCAGGAGTTTCGATACACCAGTCTGGACCGATTTAACAGGAAACATTGGAGTATCGATAACGATAATTGCGATCGGTCGAGGAATACAGCGAGGCAATATGTACGTACAGCTCGACCCACACAAAAGCCATTACGAATATCCGAAGGTAAATGGTCGAGGGTTGTTAGGGCCTTCCTTTCTGTCCCCTGGCTATTTCCACATTGTATTCTATCGGCTGGCCAATGGTTTTCGCCGCCAGGGAATACCTGGGGGATTACTTGTCTCCTCTTCTCCGTTGCAACACGATAGGCATCGGAAGTTCCAACCTCCATGAAACCCCATCGTCCTCCCTTCAACTCGAAGGCTGGACCCTCTTCGCTTGACTGCTCAGCTATGAGGAATATGAGTAACAACCCACCTCGTATATACTCCCTTCAGTTTCACGCGATGAAAATGTATTTTATATGTTGCCAGATTCCTGAACACACGTGTACTGACACACTCTATGCTTCGAGCCATTAATGAATATTTATTGTCCACTAACTCAAACTTAACGAGACCAGACCTTGCAAGGTTCGTTCCTATCCCTTTCTCTCTCACTTCCTATCCCCTACCACCCAACTATTTCTCTTCCTATATACGCTGCAAAATCCTTTCACACACTTTCCCTACCACCTCTCTAACTAGCCCTTCCTTCCTAGACTCACTCTTTCAAAACCACGTAGTTCAACTCTGCCACTCGTAAATTACGAAGCAAATTTCATTTACCCCTTGTGTACCATGAACTCACGCAGACCCACCTCTCTTCTACCTTATCAGCTATGGTCCCTTGGAATTTCAGGCTTTGTTGCAGTACTGCAGAAAGCTACACTTTCCTACATTGAAGGCATTGGCCCTCGAGCTCGTTCCATGCCTCGAAACGACGAATTTTCCTACCCCTAAATTTCTGATGTTCGGAAGCACTCAAAGCTGAAGGAAAACACGAATGAATTATTCGATCGATGATGGATAAGGTGGAACGATAAAGAACCGGAATATTAACCGACGAAGTAATCAAGCAACCATGTCTGATCGGATACTCGTACACGCACCACGTGGAGAAAGAACCAGCTGTTCGGTCACGCACCCCGAAAGTCCTTAATTTGTTGGTGAGCACACACAGGATGTGCCTTTACGAGCATTGAAATTACGAGAAGAATTAGAACGTTGGTGAAAGCGTGTACAAGCAACGATACAGCGATCTCGATCTCTCGAACGTGTTCGAAATCTCGAGAAATATTATGTCGTAGGAAATCAACAACCCTCCTAAACTTGATCCATCGTTCCGTTTTATTAGCTTCGAAAGGAACGAGAACAAGAAAAAAATTGGTAAATGAGACTATTTCGTGTTCAACGAAATTATAAGGACACGTTATAAAGTATTTATCGACTTGGCTAGGGTAGAGTTCTCGTGCTCCCTAATGAAAGGCTAGCTTTGCTCTAGAAAAGAATTTTCACGTTTCCTTCAAACGCCTCCGAGCGAACTCGTGAAGGATTATGCTTCTCGTGTCTTTTTCTTTCATCCTACCTATCACGCATTTCATTCGTTAACACGAACAGTCGTGTTCAAATGAATATCATTTCAACCAGGTAAACTAATCATTAAACAAGCCATCCTGAATTTCTGTCTACTCTTCGAGATTTTTTTTTTAATAAAAACGGCTACACTGTATTATTAACAATATGTTGAAACATACAAAAATGTATCCCATGTGTGGATCATATATGACGTATAATTGTGAATAACTCAGAATTTCGGAAGTACAAAAGAAAAAAATATAAACCAAGTTTCACTGCATTTTTTAATTCTATGAATATTTAAATATATAAATATATATTGTAAGCTTTATAATAATTCAAGTCTTTTTACTTAACAGGCAATTATATTAGTACAAACATATTCTGAATAACAATAATAAACCAATTTACTAAATTAATTAAAGACCAACAAGATAAGAAAGAATTAAACGTCTGCGAATTAATTTGATCAATCGATTTGAAGTTTTTTTTTCTCCATTTTCCAACTGTGAAAATTCTATTCGAAAAATCAGTCAGTTGCGAAACTACAAAAATTACTATACGTCGAATGGTAGTTACAGGAAAAGACACGCATTAACAAAAAAAAAAACGATTAAACTTTGGTATACAAATTTTTAATTTGGGATAAACTTTTTTTTGTTCGACGTGTCGAATTCCCAGTGAGGTTGGAAAAATAACAAAAACGAAAAGTCTGCCAAATTGGTGCGGGCTGCGATTCGAAACGAATTGACGTGGAGCTTCACGTGCGCGGTTTTTTGTTGCACGTATGTGTCCGGAGAAACTAGTCATCATGAACTCGACTCGACCCTCACGTGATTCCTACTCTCACCCCGGTAATCCTGGAATAATGAACAGCCAGCTGTCACTCGCAATACTGCTTGTAGTTCTGCCAGTCGAAGGGGATATTATGGGCCGGTCTATCTGCCGAGCAAATACCATTCATCCCTCAAAATCTCTCTCTTGATTTTGCTGTTAGTCCGCCCTGAATTCACTCTTGTCTACTACAAAGTAATGACGCAACGAACCTCACGATTCAATACTACTGACGTTTGAAAAACGTTTCGAATATTAACATCAACTTAATCATGAAACTCCCTTTTCATTCTTAATTGGAAATAGGATTTTTTTTAACTTATCGAAACTTTTGTTTCATTTCTCGAATTTCTTGTATTTCTCAATTTTCTTTTTTTTCTCGAATTTAACGAGTGGTCAATTGACTGAAAAGTCATAAATGTTAATGATTATTTTCATATCGATGTTGAAAGTTGCAAAATATCAGAGATATCGATTATTATTAATTAAAATAATAATATTCATCAAATTGTCAAATTACTCATAAACTCTTCATTAAAGTTATTGACAAAGACTATAAAGCATCGATGTGTTCAATTAATGGTCAAATTAAAAACTCCATCGACATAGAAAAAAAAAATTTGGTGCAAGACCTGTTCGAGTCAGTGATTCAGCTGTGATTCCGTGTAGATTGCAAAACGGCTCTGAAAAACTAAGAGAAGAGTAAGAGTGTGAGTTGTGTTTGCCCTCATTAGCTGCACAGCTTGAGTCGACAAGCCCCTCGGCCCCCAACCTCCCTCCGCTAGCTCCCCCTCCATATATCATTCAGGCTGTTCCTTTCCTGTTTGTCTTTCTTCACCCAGAATCAGCCAATGGTAATGTGAATAGATCTTCAAAATCACCTAGAAAAGATACAACAGAAAAAATAGTTATGTAAATTTCGTAACGAATTTCTCTTAAACGAAAACTGTGGATAATTTTAGAACTGACCACTGACCAGAATCAGCCAATGGTAATGTGAAGAGACCTTCAAAATCACCTAGAAATAATACCAAAAAAATAGGTATGAAAATTTCGTGACGAATTTCTCTTAAACGAAAACTGTGGAATATTATGGAACTAATCACTGACCAGAATCAGCCAAAGGTAATGTAAATAGATTTTCAAAATCACCTAAAAAAGATACAAAAAAACAAATAGGTATGAAAATTTCGTAACGAATTTCTCTTAAACGAAAACTGTGGAATATTATGGAAGTAACCACAGACAGGAATCAGCCAATGGTAATGTGAAGAGATTTTCAAAATAACCTAGAAAAGATTAAAAAAAATAATAATAATGAAAATTTCGTAACGGATGTCTCTTAAACGAAAACCGTAGAAAATTGTAAATTACCTATCTCCTTCAGATGTACCAAAACACCTCGCAGAAATTTCTTCTTCATTTCGTGTGTTGTTACGTTGTTTTTATTTAGCCACGACAAAGTTACCATCCGCTCTAGGATAATAGCGTATACGAGCAATACCCGTAGCTTTCCTGGCGCAATAAATATTGAGCCATAATCCTAAAGCCCATCCCACGCTCCCGCAATATTTTCCTCCGTTTCGCCTCACCGCCCCCTCCCCCTCCTCCTCTTTCCACCCCTGTAATTCTCTCCCTCTGTTATGATTTATCTTCTACTTTTTTTTTTCCTCATTTCTTCGCTCTTTCGAACTCGAATGATTATTACGCTAGATGAGACACGCCGCTGATTCACCCTCCCCTACCTGACTCCGAGAGCCTTCGACGATTCCAGATTCATTTTTCTCATCCCTTTCGCAGGGGGGTCTCGATTCGTTCCACTCTTGTCGGGGGAACCGTCGAGCCACCACGGTGCGATCAATGAGGAAAAACAGGGTGGAAAAATGCGAAGTAAAATTGAAAACGAGAGAGAGAGAGAGAGAGAGAGAGGGGGGGGTTGAAACCACTATAAAGTCTGTAGAATCGCAGTCACAGCTCGGCAGTGCACTCGATCTCAACATAAGGGAGGGGGGAATGTTTACCCTCGTTTTTCATCGTGGCGAGACCTCTGGATTCACCCGTATCCCTCTCGCCTTTTTTTCAAATTTTTTTCCTCCTCGCCCTCTCTGCTTTTTTTATTCAAACCCTCTCCCTTTCCATTTTTCACTCCTCTCTTAGTTCTCTTCTGTTTTTTCTCTCTCTCTCTCTCTCTCTCTTTTGGTCTCGCTCCTTTTTCTTTCTCCGACTTGAACCGACAATCCTCGTCGACCAACCGCATCCCCTCTGACTCTCTTGCCCCCTTGGAAAGAAACGTCGAGCCAGCGGAAACACTGTAAGCTTCACCGTCTCACTCTCGAGGCTCTTGACACAGATATGCATTCAACACACTTTTTAATTCTGTTTTAATCTCCGAGTTATTGCTACTCCAACCAGGAACTCCCAATCTCCCACTTTACTCTGTAGCCCCATCCAACCCTCTTTATTATGATCGTTATTATTGTTCGTGTTACTATTGTTATTTTTATTTTTATCATTATTATTATTATTATTATTATTGTTTGCGGTTATTGTTATTGTTATACGACTAATTCTCTCATTATCTTTCGCGCTCGAATACCGCGCCTGTACTTTTTACCATTCATTCTCGTTCACTGCACATAACCCTGCATACTACTACCATCCCCCCGATCCCATCTCTCACCCTCTATCGCTCTATCGCAAAAATACCTATGCTCTTGAATTTACTTTATTAAATGCGAACTTATTTTTGCTCAAAACTGGCCGAACTAGGTTATTACTATTATTATTATTTTATTCTTTTATTATTCTTCTTATTATTATTACTGCTATTGTCAATACTATTATTACTTTCTTTGTTGTTATTATTTTAAGTTATGTTTATGTTTTCTTATATTATGTTTATTGTTATTTCTATCTTTTGCTCGAAAGTCTCGACTAGGGCATAATAAATTATATCATCATCATCATCAACCACGTTTCCGATCTACTCAAGTGCTCACGTTTCCTCAGTTAGCTCAGACTCCCCTTAAAGCCTCCTCGTTGAAATTGCAACATCTGGAGAGGCCAAAAAATAAATATGCTTTTTTTTACTCGCTCGTAGAGAATAACCTGTACACGAACGTATCTTGAGCCCTCTTTTTTATCGATGTTCGAAATCCTGACGAGTTTTTCGCTGATCATCCGATTATTTATCGGAGAACCCTGACGATAAGTTGTTTCGTTCGTAGCAATATGTCAGACGCAAAAAAAAAATGTGTCGAAGAATTCTTGCAAAAAGATCGGAAAAAAAGGAAAGCTTTATTGTTCCTGTACCATTCGAGGGTTTTTCTCTGAACGACTTTTCGATCGCTCGGCCACCTTGAATATGGCATTGGAATTGTGACATTGGAATATCGATTCGTGTCACTACCTCAACGAAACTTTTCGCCGGAGGGAAGCGAAGGGAATGTGGGAGGGTGACGGTGTAAAAACAAGCCTTGGAAAGTTAAGCTAAATTAATTATCGACAGAGAGAGAGAGAGAGATACGTGAAAGCCATCTGATACTCTTGTCTAGACTTGTGAAATGCTCTTGTTTCAATGGGGAATAGGGGGTGGCACGGAGAGAGAGAGAGAGAGAGACGGAATTAGAGCGTAAGTAAAAGTGGAAAAAAACAGATAGAGAGAGAGATAGAAATGGAGAAGTAAATGTATCTGTTGAAACGATGCTGTGAAAGCGAGCACAGATAAAATAGAACGAGGGACATTCAAAAGGAAAAAGGTAGAAAGAGAGAGAGAGAAAGAGGCCGGAAGTCGAAAAAAAAGAGCTTTCACGCCAGTAGCTGTAGGAGCAGCAACGCGCAACACGTGCACCGGATCGTAGCCAGTAAAGCTTTTTATACACCCCCTTATACAATCCAAGGGGGTTGGAGAAATAGCGAAGCGAGCTAGAGAATCGAATTTCGTACAGTCTCTTATGCGAGACAGGAAAACAGATACAGAGGGAGAGTGTAGAGAGTGAGAAAGGGAGCAGACGAAGAGGGAGAGTCCATCCGAATTTTGGAGGCTGGGGGAACGATAAAACTCACGAATATCCGACCACCGGGTGGCCAGCAAAGCTCTCCGGGCTATAATATACATACGTCTCTGTACCCAACTCCAACACTTTTATACTTATTTCTATACGTTTATACGGTTAGTGTTTTAGTTTGGCAAACGCAAAAATCCGACCACTTTTTACGCCTCGCTTTTCGAATTACTAGTAATTAATGAAAACGATATAGGATTTTTGTTTTTTTTTTTGCGAAACTGGAAAATAAAATCGCCGCGCAAAGCACACATTTTTTTTAAAACGCCGTTGTCGTTTTTTCTACACTCCTCTCATTTTTTTTTTTCGCGACGCATAAACGAAGCTGGAAATATCGCGTGCGACGATTGAAATGCTTCGCACCGCTGAACACGGTATACGCTGTATTGACAAACGTCCTCGCGACGATTCGCGTACGAAAAATCTAAAAATTCATACCCAACGAAAATTCAATTCGTCGGATGAGAGTTTTTACGTGGATGAAAATAATTCGGGAATGTTAAATAATATTCGACACATCTGATTACAGAGCTTTCGTAATGTAACTCTTCCTCTCCGCTCAGAAAATATTTGAGCTTTAAATATGCATCGTAGCAACGATTTTTGTTTCTTCAATTTTCATTTTATTATTTTTCATTCGTTCAAATTAATTATTTATTTCGAAGAGCTTTTCCGATTAATACACTCGCAAAATTCGAATAAAAATACATAGATACGCTCCAGTGAATTTTTATGATTCCAAATGTGCTATTGAAAGTCGAGTAATTGAAAAAAAAAAAGTTTTCACTAGGTTACAGCGATGCGAGCTTCAACTTAATTAACAAAATTACCAATGCTTGGATAACGTATCGACGTAATTTTTGGCGATCGTTTCGATACTTCGAACGACGCGTATATATTTGAATAAATATACAGAGTGTGACGTAATTAATGGATAACCTTGTATTGTCAGATAGGGGACCTTAAGCCCTATCTAAAAAAAAATTACGAACTCCCTCTAACTCAACTACTCTTTATGATAATTTTTTTTTAATTTTTAGGTTATTTACTTTTCTGTTGACTTTATCGGCCACCATTCATTTAAAAAAAAAGGATTTTTACATTCAGCTACAGACTGTAAAAATCCTTTTCTTTAATGAATGGTGGCCGATAAAGTGAACAGAAAAAGTAAATTTCCTAATAATTAAAAAAAAATTATCACAAAGAGTAGTTGAGTCAGAGGGAGTTCGTAATTTTTTTTAGATGGGGCTTAAGGTCCCCTATCCGACAATACAAGGTTATCGATACAATAATTAAAAAAAAGGATTTTTACATTCAACTACAGACTGTAAAAATCCATTTTTTTAAATGAATGGTGGCCGATAAAGTGAACAGAAAAAGACAATTTTCTAAAAATTTAAAAAAAATTATCAATTTATTGATAGTTATTCTAAAATTTAAAAAAAATTATCAATTTATTGATCATTATTCTAAAATTAAAAAAAAATTATCAATTATCAAAAAATTGAGTCAATTTTTTTTTTAGATTGGGATTAAGGTCCCTATCCGATAATACAAGGTTATCGATTACTTACACAACACCCTGTATACGTGTATCTATGTACGTGCATCTTTGGCTTTATCTAAACGTATATATCTATATATCTGACAATGGACATCGAGATTTGCAATCCAGATTAAATTAGGCGTAAGATAGGGGAATAGTTGCGAAATCGCCACCAGGGACATAGAATAATTCAGGGTAGCGTGGCCAGTCGACAACCAGGACCCAGGTCACATCCTCCAAAGCTTAACCATCACGATGCTCGGAATACACATCCCTCTCTCTGATCCGGAATATAATCCTTCGTCGTACACCCCCTCGACTTCCTCGTCAGACTTGGAAATATCGTGCGTTTCTCCTTTCAATTTTCCCCCTTCTAACCCTCCCCCTCTTGCAGCCCGCATTCGTGTACGAAATACACGCACGCATACGAGACGTTTCATCCCAAAATCAGGTATTTTCGAGCCCCAACTGCACCATTCGTGATTTTGCCCGATTTCGAATAATTCACTGACTCTCAGTAATGCCAATTTTTTTCGTGAAACATGACGTCGCGACGTCTGCAAATTTTCAAAAATGAAAAAAAAATTCAGTGTAGGAAAGAAGACAAAAAAATAAATATCGACATTTGAAAAACGAAAATTTGGGACAAACCGTGGGTTTCAATAATCTAGTGACAATTACCCGATAATAATTTTACGAAACTCGTAACGACTGTCGGTTCAAAAGTGTTTTAAATCTTATTGGTAAAAATGAAAAAAAAAATATTTTTCTAAAAGTAAATTGGAACGAATCGAACGTTACCGAATATAAAGGGAAAAAATTGTTCTGAAATGGAGAATTCGTCGATTTACAAATACAGATCATTTCACGCGTGTTAAGCTTTGCAAATAACTGATTTAATTATAAATTAACACTGAGAAATGTTGATGGTTTATTTTCACTGATAATCGAAATAAAATTCGACGATGTTGTCATTTGCTTGACTGAAGTTTTATCAAATGCTGTACATCTGTTCGAACACCGAACAACAAAAATTGCAATTTTCAAAATTTCATTAACAGCTTCAAACCATTTAATCATTATCAATAATCATCCGTCAGTTCAACATATATTGACTTTTTTAATGCTTGCTAATTAATTCAACGTTGAAATGAATCTTTTACTACTTTTCTCAAACTTCTTCGAAACTTCATCTAAACTTTTTCTAAAATTTTTCTAAACTTATAGAAACTCAGCCAAAACAATCGTTCGATCCTAAACTTTGACGATACAACGTTTTTCAAATTCGTAGCGATTTACCGACTCTGTATTAGATTCAAACATTCATAACGACCAAGTCCTTCAGCAAAACCAAAAAAAAAACCAAGACAATTAATATTCCACTATTCTATCGAAAATTCCAATGCCTCGAACGAACCAAAATTTTCCAGATTTCTCACTATGCATCTAGTGACACCTCAAAATACCAAGAGGAAAAACCCCAAACCAAAAAAGTGTCAATCCACTACAAATCTTTTCGCAAAACATTCCCAACGGTTCAATGATCCTAACGAACGACGATAATACCGATGCTGTAATAAATCCTATTGGCGAAAGAATCAACCAACGATGTTTCAAAGTAAATTGAAACTGCCACCAACTGCCACCAGCTCGCCTTTTGACAGGTTGAACTCGTTTTTTTTTTTTTTTTTTTGTTCTTTCTTTCGCATTCTCTTTTGGCCACCCAACACCAGCTTTCGAGGGAAAGCTTAACTCAACTGGGATGGCTCATTCCAAACGCAATTCCCCATACATATGTATATTCGTATCCGTATATGCCCTACGACAAAACTGACCGGACGTGTATCCCATAGAACACACTGTTGCTGTTGTAGCCTGTCTCCCTGGCCTGGCCAATCCCCCGTTTCTCCAATTTGCATGTTAAACACCACGCGCTTACTGCATGCACGCGCGTAACCGTTCACGTTTCGGCCTCCCAGGACCTCAACTAAACCCATCCTTTATAGAACATATATATATATATATATATAGAACGTGGCGTTGTTGAAACGTGTGTCCGTGCATATACGTTCATATACATTTAAACAACGTTCACGTTCTCGATCTCCATACTGTCCCTTCAATGCCATTGGGAGCTCGACGAGTGTACCAGCCACGAGGGTATACTTGATTCGCAACGATAACTCGACTTGCTAATGCAATAGATGGATGAAAAAGAAAAAAAAAAGCCAAAAAAGAAGAACCAAAAAAAAAAAGATTACCCAAAAAAAAAAGGCGGAATAAAAATGTCGAAGCTTTCGCAGAGGAGGAACTGTTGAATAGTCATGTGGATGAAAAGTCTTGTTCTGTTCAAACCCCTGTAATTCCGATGCCACTTCACGATTCCATCAATCGAGTGAATCAAATTGAAATGTTTTTTTTTTTCTTTTTTTTTTCGTTAACTATATCGAATGGCGAAATAGAAATGCAAGGTCGTTCGTAGTTGTTTCTCCCTCTCGGTTGTTTGTTTGTTTGTTTGGGGATATTTTGGTGAAAATGTGGAATGTACCAGACGAAAGGAATTTTAGGCTTGAAATCAGTGATGGTGAGTTTTTATCGATGAAGTCGAAACTGTTCGAACTTTTTTGATTCTGAAGATGGATCGCCAGCACTCAGCTGCTTCGATTTAATTTGGCTTTTTGATAAGCGAGTATAAGGACATTCTTGGAGATTGGAATATTCGTCCTTTTGGGGTTGGAAATCGTCAATGTTGTTTTTTGATTGACTCGTGAAATTTTGGGGATCTTCTTGTTTATTTGTAACGTTTATTTTTTCGAGATATTTCGTGGAGATCTTTTTTGATGAATCGACGATGTTGGAGGTTGATTTATCTTTTAGAAAGATGATTTAAAAAATAAGTTATTCCTAGTGACTTGAATAAATCAACGACATTGGAGGTTGATTTATGTTTTAGAAAAATGATTTAAAAAATAAGTTATCCCTAGTAACTTGAATAAATCAACGATATTGGAGGTTGATTTAAGTTTTAGAAAAATGATTTAAAAAATAAGTTATCCCTAGTGACTTGAATAAAAGACTCAGACTAGCCCAAATAAACCTGAAGAAACCCTAACGGACCACAAAGCTCAAAGATTTAAAAAATTAGTTATCCCTAGTAACTTGAATAAATCAACGATATTGGAGGTTGATTTATGTTTTAGAAAAATGATTTAAAAACTAAGTTATCCCTGGTGACTTGAATAAGAGACTCAGACTAGCCCAGATAAACCTGAAGAAACCCTAACGGACCACAAAGCTCATGAAGGAATACTGGATAAAACCCTTGATTCTCGCCATGTCCAAGAAGCCCTTTTGACATTGGAGGAATCAACTCGTCTCGATCTCGCTATTGGTAAGTTCGAAGCCGGAAGTTCCTCCTCGCCCTTCGTGCCACAAGGGACGGATACGAACAGTAGCCATTAAAACAACGCGAATTCGTGCACGAACTTACGAATATCGTCATTATTCTTCGGGTTCGATGACGTCCCTGAGGGGTAGTTTCACTTGTTCCCATGGAATTTATCCGAAGCACCTTGCAAAGTTCACCCACATCCGTTATATTTATATCTCGTACGTGAGCATCCTTTTCGTGCATTCGTACGAAGCGCAGAGGGTGGAATCGTCGATGCGTTCAGTGCTCGGTACAACACGACGGGAAATACAATGGTCGGTGCAAATAACAGAGCTCTCGTAAAATAATACTCCCGGAACTTTTCCAGGCCCTTGGAAAGTTCAAGCGGTATAAATGATTGTAAATATTGTTTGGGTGAAACGTTATATGGAAGGACGTTACTCAGCGAGCTGTTGAAGACAACGGTGACTTTTTCGACGAAATACTAAATCGAATTTCAAATAAAGTTTAAAGTTTTACCAACGCACTCTTACAAGCCTTTTCGTAATTATCCAACTTTTAATATCACTCTTTCACGGCTTGAAAAGTTTCAATCTTTTTTTTTTACTCGCTTGAAGTCATAAATAAGATTTTTTTATTGCTTTTAAAAATTAAACATTATTTCTTTACTACTTTACAGACATAAAGTAATTTTTTTAATGCTTCGTGCGTTCAACAATGATTTATTTTCTTCTGTGAAGGCTGTGTAATGATTATCGTAATATTTTGAAGGATTAGAAATTATTTATTTGCTCATTTTAAGACTGAAATTTTTGTTTCACTGATTTGAGAGCTTACTTACTTTTTTTACTATTTTAAAGGTTGACAATTTATTATCGTAATCTTTTATAGACTTCAAAATTGTTTATTGACTGCTTTAAACGCTCGAAAATGTTTCTTGTCACCTATTTCATTTATCGATTTGTATTAATATTAAATCATTTTTGGATGCTCGTGCAAATATTTAACGATAATTAAAGTGCCATTAAATCGAAGCACTTTACTGTTTTAATGCTGGATTCAATTATATGTTTAATATGCTCGATAATTTCTTCGATATAAATTTTGGTACGATGCAGCATTGCTTTGCAATTATTGGGAATCTCAAATAAGGAAATCCTGGAGAGAAGCGAAGTGTGAAGAATGTTCGTCAATCGGAGGGACACTGAGAGAAATTCGAGGAACCTGAAACCGGTGGCATTGATTGCCTCGATTAATTAAGTTAATCAACTCAAATTAACCCGCCACTTTCTCTCTCTCTCTCTCTCTCGTTTTCACTCCTCTTTGAGCTTTCACCCGTTACCAGTAATCCCGAAATTGGGCACTCACTGATTGTACAGTCAGTAGTCAAAGCTGCCTTCTAACCAATATCCCTCTCTCCTTGGCTCTTATACGTTCAGACCACAAGCGAGGGAAAAAGCAAGAACATTAGAAGTCGAACAATAGTCACTCAATCTCTCCACCCGATGGTTAATGTCAGCCCACGAAAAATATATATCGCCAAATCAAAAAATTCGAAATTATACTTCCTTTAATTTTCAATGATAATCATTTTATATAGCAAACAAAAATGGGGAAAAAATATGCCTTGAGGATGCCGGATGTTTATTAATAAATTATTAATAGAGCATCGCGGTCTATGTCATGTAGTATGTGTGTGTATTTTTTGCAATCCACTTTGACAAATAATTTTTTACTTTTTCCGTACACGTTCTTGTCGAACAAACTGCAAAAAAGTATTTATTAGTGTTTTCAAGAGCAGAACGTCGGAAACGGGTAATCTCGTTTATTCTTGGTATCGATTGATGCACACAAAAAAACAAATGAAATTTTTTAAATGTTTTCTACATATTTATATAATAATAATATTTTTATTAATTTGTGTACATAATAGTGTGAATAATATTAGTAATGCTAGCAATATAAACAATTTGTCGACAAATTCAAAATCCAAGGAAAAACCTTGCTATATAATCTTTCGAAAAAAAAAAAAAACGATAACCCTTTTCATCACTCAACGTTACGAGAACGTTAAACGCGTTTTCCAGGCTTTCCATTGTTGTACTTTCGATTGTCGAAAATGGGCCTGTGATAAATTGCAACGAACCGTGAAAACTGATGATAATGACGCGACAAAACCAGGAAGCTCACGTGAATGGATGGTGTCTGTTGCACCAACGAACGCAGTGAATGGCACCGAGGTATCTGTTGGCTGTTTTATTGTTACGCGATGCACATAAATCCGTGCAGTCGATCTCCCATTAAAAGTGATTTATCGTGTACGAATGTTTTCAAAAAAAAAAAAAAAGAACAATCTCTCGTTACCTTTACGACTTGAAACTTTTCGATCTTTTTTTACGAAAAGAAAATTAACAATGGACTATGAAAATTAAATACGTAAATATGAAAATTTTGCAGATATTACTTTTTCGAATCGATGTCAGGTCCAAAAAAATTGTTCTGTCCAAGTAATTATTTTTTTCATCCATAAATCGGGAAGATTAAAATCTTGAAGTTCTCGTTCCCGAATTGTAGTCTTTGCCAGTTGCTGAGAGCAACGAGACTTATTAAGACCCTGCACATCCTTGTCCTCCTCATCCTCTTTCCGATATGTGCTCTTCTTACCCCACCCAATCGAACCACGGCCATTGTTACGTTGCCATCGAACTATCATTTCCTTGGCCCCGAGTCACGAAAGAAAATTGAGGTGCTTTCTTGTCTTGGCGGATTGTGAAAGCGAAGAGTGGAACAAGACAGGCAATAGGAAAGAGACAGAGAAACTTGGTAGGGCGATGCTTGGCTGGCTATCTGCCAATTATCGATTGTGATATCTACGAAGTTCATTTTTCTCCATCACAGAACTAGCCAGGACGCCTTCAGCACGCGGCAGACTTGGCCTGTCTTTTTTTTTCATCGTTAGCTTCTTAACCCACCCGTTGACTCACGTTCTTTTTTCGATAATTACTAGCTGAAGGAAGAGAAAAAAAGATTCGATTTATTATCTTTGAAATACTTTATCATTCAATTAATTCAATATTTATAATATTTATTAATCATTTTGACTACTTATACACCGAAACGACATTCTGAAAGCGTTATTACTAAAGTTTGGGCTTGACGTCATACAACAATAAAAACCAAAAATTTGCTTAAATAAAAAAATAAAGGGACCAAAGTTTGAAGACGGTAACGATGATTTCGAGATTTAGTGTAAGAAAGAGGCTTCGAAAATTCGAGGAGTTCAGAGCTAATGGGAAATACTAAGGCTGAGGGAATGAGTCCAGTAAGGCAGCGATGTCCGTTGTTCTTATGAAGTGTATTGGCCTATTGGCCTCATCATATATTGCCTATAAGGTTGCAAAAGAAGATTAGCCTTTACCTTTACTTGGTGAACCTCCAGGTAAATTCTTACCTCACCAGGTAAGAATTTAGGCTACAGTAAACTTAGTAAGATGGCAAGACGTTCACCAGGTTGTAAAGATTGAAAGAAGATTGAAAAAGAAGGAATTCCTCACTTTTGCCTTGAATCAAATGGTTTCTCATATGATTCAACGCAAAAGTCTGGAATTGCAGATAGTTGACTATTTTTCCGAAGGATCATTATATCTCTTAGAGAGAGCTAACCTTAAGCATCGAATTCAGCTAGGGTGACCAGTGTTTAGAATCCTGTGCAGTAGTCGTCAGATATGATATCTCTAAAGGAGAGAGAAAGAGAGATTACGTGTGTTGGAAACGTATCGAAGATAATTGAACGATTCATTATTGGAGGATTAGTAGAAACCTTTTAGGAATATAGTACAAAGGTCACGCGATCTTTCCCACGTGACGCAGCGGTTTAAGGGTGAGGGTTTTGCAGGATTTTAGGGATCGTCGAACCATCAGCGTGATTCTCAGTCCTATCGGGTCTGGAATTAATATTTCAATGGAAAATAGGATGACTGTACAGTGTATATAAGGTTTGGATTGATACAGGTACAATATACGATACATCGCTGTGGACGAGTCAGTGTACATATATCGACGTACCCAACCTCCCTTTGTCTATTTGCCTCGCGATGCGCAGTTACCGAAGCTCCCTTATCCTCGATGGACTCCACGTAAGGCCTTAGAGCTTCGACCACTTTGTCGGGGTTGTCCTTGGATGTATGAGTGTCTATCCGTACAATGCTGACCAAGAGCCAACCCCTAAACTCACCTGGCAACCCAACAATTCTGTGAGCACGACGACGAGGACGATAGTACGAGAGAACTAGCGAGCTGTACGTTAATCGCCTCATTGAATATGAAACGGATATCGATTTGCATGATACCGGATTGAAAATTAGATGCATTACCGTCGAGGCAGGTACAATCGGTTCAAACCTACCCACCGAGTAATAAATGTGGCCCACTGGCGTACCCAATATCACTGAAACACGAGCTTTGGTTCTTCTTTTCTTTTATCCTAGTATGTCGGCTTTGTACTTTGTGATCGATTCGTCGAAACCATCAGCGAGAAGGAATTACGATCGTCAGGAATTTCCATGCTTTTCTAGTATCGACTCATACCTGCTGGTCGTGACGATCGGTTTCTTTCTCCACCCAATTATTATTATTATTAGTAGTACCTAGTATTTTTATTTTTATTATTTTTTATTTTCATTGTTTTATTGATTTATTGTTGTTATCATTTTATTATTATGATTATTACTGTTATTATTATTTATAAGTTCATACTATTCTTATCATCGTTGCTTTTAGGCTTTTCATTAAGCTTTGTTTATTCTTATGTATTTCATTGTTACTCTTGTTATTCTTAGTTATTCTATTGTTATTATAATTTTCTTATTTTATTTTATTTTTTTATTGTATCATTATTCATGTACATATCTGTTTGTCCGAAAGTCCGCTAGGGCATAATAAATCCTATCAATCGATCAATCAATACCTCAGCTATTTTATGGAACAACCGAGTCTGTGGCGTCTGTTTTTTTTCGTCACTGTTGAGTCGCACGCAAATACGTCCGACAGGTGTTGGAAACGCAAGGCAACCCTTCGCTAGCCTGCGTAAGACATTGCGCAGACTTGCCTCGCTTCGTACGTGTCTAATTATCGTCTGGAACACACGTACTCGTGCTAACTAACCCTCATGCTATTAAGTTACTGCCACCAGCGCACCGTAGTTAGGTGGCGTTTTCCACCTAGCCCTTCCTCCTCTTCGTTCTCCCGACCATCCTCCAACATTCCAGCACCATCTTCACCACCCACGATTGCCTAAGCGAGTTAATAGAAACACAAGATTCCGGTCTCGTACTAGCCCGAGCTAAAGGCTCCGCACTTTTGGGTAAAGAGAGAAAGAGCCACCTGCGTGTAACGAATTTAAAGATTGACGTGTATTTTACAATTCACTCTTGCTGAGAATCCACTCGCGAACTATTGGGTTTAAAAAAACTTTATATGGAAGCCGGAAGTCCAATAATCGAAAGGCAAACGACGCGAGACAAGGTTTAACCGAGGCGTCGAGCAAACCCCATTTCGTAACGGATCGTAAAATCATTTACGTACCGAGACGATTAAGGAAATGCTGACGATTGCTATCAGCTGATTGAATGGAAGTCCCCCTCAAACATTGACAAAACAGGGACAGGAAATATGGAACGATCACTTGAATTGAAAATATTTCAAATTGTTGATAAACCTTGTAAAGTGGGGGAACGAAAATCGTATGTTGATAGATTATGTGACGTCACTAACGCCAACTTACGGTACCAAAATACTGATGACGTGAAAGAATCAGGATTGCCAGAAAATTAATATTCCATATTTGAAAATCGTAAACGGGTCGTATATTTTTCATACTTTCTCGTTAATTATATCGATAAGCTGTCTTTGTTTTTTTCAATATTAAACTGCGAACTATCCTGCACACAATATCCGCTTTTTAGGTGAGTTTCTCCACGTACACGGAAGTGAAAAACTGAAATGATTCTGACGTTGCCGACAGCCAACGCGATCGAGCGAACGTTTGAGTGAACTTCAAAATTGAATATGTAATAAATAAATACGATAACGTCTGTTTTAATTTTTCTAGTAGATTCAGGCAATATACGGTTATTACTAACAACATTTTCTTTGATATCTATTCGACCCAATATTTGTTTTGCTACGACCTCAATGCATCGATAATTGTTATGGGATCTTCAATGGAATTTGAAGGGATGGCGTTGAGGGAGGAAGGGAAAGTAACGATTGAGGTGGAGAAGGTTAGAAGTTACTTTAATAGGAAACCGCCGCTCGGAGAGGCTGACAACAAGCTACCCCACCAAGCTTTGCTGGAGTCGCTGGAGAGATATCACTGATTTCATTAGCGCTTAGCATCCACCTACAGAACATGTCCTTTCTGCATCCTACTTCCACCACGCCTCTCTCTCTCTCTTACATCTGCTCTTCTACCCTGGTTTAGAGTTAAAGCCCGTTCATCTCCGTACAGCTCGGTGGAAGTATTGGAAGCTCTCCACCAAGGATTTGCAATGGCAACTGCGCGTATACCGCAAACTGTTGGAAGTAAGAAAAGCTCTACAGGAGAGTGAAGAGACCGAGGCAAGACGCGTCGTGGCATCCCCACGACACGCCAACTTTATAACTAGTTAACTCTCATTATCTGGAGACCGAAGATGAAAGGAGGGTGGTTTCGAGGGTTACGAACAAGGGAGTTCGTAATTTGTAATTCCGTGGTGAACTCGGGGTTCTACATTTACCTGTGTATACGTGCATCAGAGTACAAATATTAATAGATATACAGTGATAAGGAGAAACGTATGGATGCCCTCGGAATTGCCATTAACTGATTCAATTCTGATCGAATTATTCCACGGGGCTGATTCTTTTCAATTTTCATTTCACCGCTGCATCAGAAACACTGCGCATAGTTACTTAACATTGGATCGTGGATTATCTCGAGTTTTCCTAACGCAATCCAAAACTTTTCGTTGCTCAGCTATGGAAATGAAAGAATCTGAACTGGTTTTACTTTTCGCTGGCGAAATATGGATTTTATATACAGGATATCCGATATCCTTGGCAACCTTTTCGAATACTACGATTTTTGTTATTTTCCGTCAAACATAGAATAACTTGAAACAATAAACAACGAAACGATCAAACATGTGTGAATCACTACCAGATCTTTGTTATATAACATTGACGACACGTAGATCATAAAATCGTTAAATTCCAAAGTTTTAACAATTGCTTGATTTTATTGGGTTAATTTCAAATAAATGTATCAAATATGCATTAGCTCTCCTCTACACTCCTCAAGGTTTTGGAACATAGTCAAGGCCCTCGAGATCATTATCGAACTTTGTCCACTATACGTAGTATGTCCTGAAAATTTCGTGATGCTGTTAGTTGATTGCTCGATTGTCAGCATACATAATTAATTACTATTCGTGACCGGAAAAAAAGTGTATTGTGTAGATATCGAAAAAAAAAAATTTATTCTAGGACTAACAGTTTTCGGCGACCGACAACGGGTGTACGAGGAATCCAAAGAATAATAGGGGTACCACCCTCGATCCTCCATTTATCATTTTCATACAGCTGCGAAGGAATTTCCCAACTGGACTACCTCTTGTTGAAACTTCCGTTTTCATTTATTATTCAACTTGTACTTTGTCCATCGAGGTTTATGAATTATAAAAAGCAAGATCATTATTGATATCCATCCCTGGTGAATATTTAGGGGTATATGAAAAGCAGGGGGAGGATAAAAGTGTAGTGTAACGTCATGGTTACCCCCCACTGTGGAGTGAGTGAAGAAGGATAGGGGGATCAAGTAAAGACCCCTTTTTACGGCTCGCGCATTTACCCCGTCAGAGTTATTCCGTTGGTACGGTCGCCAGTAGTACACGTGTTGTTTGTGCATGGGTAACACGAGACAGAGAGTTTAGACCCCATGCTGATGATAATATTAAACTCGTACAACTCGTGTACAGTAATTATTATTTACTGTCATGGAACGAGCGATCTCGACGATTATGCGAATGCTATAGGTATCCCTCGGGTTTGCGGTCACCCTCCACAGCTTGTACGTGTGCACGTAATCGTAACGAAAGGGGCGCCGAAGCACGGAGAAATGATAAGGGGTTGTGGCTTAATGAGAAATATTTATATATGAGGAAATTCGTGTATGTGTTTACTGATGGTACGTTTTGAGCATTCGGTCGTTCGATTAATCCAACATTACTTACGTAAACGAGCATATCAGGCCGTATTTTACGATACAATCCAGTCGTCCTCGTTCGTCATCAAAATTAATGAATCCCGCCATTTAGAATTAGACCCAGATTTTGCGACAATGGAAAAAAAACGTGTTTTAAAAGTTTCTGCAATTTTCCGACATTTTTGCAAGGATGCAAATATGAAATTGTAGAAGAAACGACCGCTGAGGTACATTCCTATTAGCCTTTCAATGACGCAGTGACATATTTTTCCTAACTGATAACCGGGGCTTTTTTTTACTGAAATCACCTTCTTCTCCTTTTTTTTCCTGGGTGCACCCCTATCTATCAATTCCGTTCACTCAGCAGATAAGAAGAGGAAAAAAGACATAACGATAGGTCGTTGCCAAGGCTCGCCATAAAATTTGAAGCTTCTGCGAGGGTGTGGTGCGATGTAGAATGATCGTCGTATCTTTTCGGACGATTTAACGCTACCCCAGTGGCGTCTCAATCCATCCTCGTTATTGCACCATCCCCGAGCACACGCGCGTGTCCATTCGTCCGGAGGGACAACAAAGGTCAAAACTAAAAGGGCTTTTCTATATATCCTACAAAGTGCTTTTTCCGGCATCTTTATGGAAGAGTCAAAAAACAGTCAAGTCAACATTGCCATCAACAGTGATCGGGTTAAAAGACGTAAAAGTAAACTAGTATAGCATAATTTGACTTATCAATCCTTTGGCAAAACTATTGGATTGCAGCGCTTAGAAATTCGTTGGTGAACGACTCTGAGCCATAAATAGTCATCGGGTGATCGTATTAAAAAACGTAACATTTCACGAACTTGCCGTAAGCTTTTGAAGAGCTGTTTCATCAGCTGCTGTCATTTGTCGAGCCAATAAACAGGTTTTCCTAAAAGAATCATAAATTCGAAAAAAACAACCAACTATTAAACTCAGAATGCAATGATTTGCGAACTCATGGTTATTCGAGTGATTTCAGTACCGAAGATAAGAGAACAATCAAGAAAAACCCTCCCATTATCGGCATCCATTAAAACGACCAAGGGTACGAAACTTTTTGACAAACGTTGTAGAAAGGCACGTGTCAGATTGCGGACCGAGAATTTCAAGTCTTTTCGCGCAGTCTACCGTTTACAATGAGACGAGCGAGGAGGGTGAATCGACAAAGCTGAGGCTCGCAATATCAAGCATACATTCCAGCTTTTCTCGTCTCTCGTCATAGCGAAAGGTCCAACGGGAACTGTAATTACAAACCGCGTGGTTTTCCATCAATCAAAAAGCCTCGCAGACTTCTTTCGCGTCGTCACCTGTCTTATCGTCGTTTTCGTGTAGATCCGAGCCATCAGAAAAGTTTCAACCGGATTCCCGTTGAACCGTTGCCAGGGCTGGGCCATTAGTTTCGACATTCGCAAGAGACATACGGCGATAAAATGAAGCATGGTCGATGGTAAAAGTGGACACGGTTTAGGCGATAAGATAAGAGTCCAACCTATAAAGACATCGTCAGGCAGAAAAGCTTTTTCGCATATTCCAGTTACCCACCAGGGTCCCATCAAGCCTGATAGGGCAAATACGAATCCGCAACGCGAGAGTATGGGATCATCGTACACCAAACGATCTGAAATACTGGTCCGGGCGTTATCATCCATCCACGTATCCCCCTCCTGGTTATCCCACGAAGCCAAGTTCGCACCAAAGAGGGTGACTCCGAGGGTCTCTTTTGGTGTGAAGAGAGTGATGGGGTTCGATCGTTAGCGTATCGCTAACACATTTGATATTCTCCGGGTTCCATAAGGGTTGGTATCCAAGAGAGAATCGACATCGCTAATCTACACGTTCGTACTATAAGTATCAGTGAACTCATCGATCTACTCTACTTTAAGTACTATCTTTGTACATTACGACTACGAGAACCCAACTGTTTCTCTTGCTGGGTTATAAAGCTTCAAGACCTGAAAACCAATGGCACCGAATGCCTCTAGAATGTCAGTGGGTCACTTGATTGTGTGTGTACGTTAGCTCGAATCACACGTACGTATCGCTGAGTGTGGATAACGTCCCAGAATGAGGATGACAAGGCGTCCTCGTTAGCGACACCCTTGGGACACGGAAGCCAGGATGACGTAGTTCCCCTCTTCTATACGCATCCTGGCACAGATGAAACTCTAACCCGCGATCTCACAAAATTGAATGAACACGGAGACCCTCGTTTGCAACAGCAGACACCCACAGGGAGGATTAATCAACCAAAGAATCGAATGGTTCTCGGTACTTCGAGGTTCGCCCTCTTTGATAAGTATTAGACTACTTATCATGCAACGTTGACAGATTCTGTATTAAAATGGTGAATTTGTTCGAAATTTGGGGAATTTTGTTCTTGAAGGATATTGCAAAAGCTTCTAATTTCGTCTGACAATTAGATGCCAAAATGAATCAACGGTAATATGAATAATTGAACTTTATTAGAAAATAATACTAATTTATGGATTTGTACATCAACATTCGTATTTCCCCGAAGGCAGGAAACAGGTACTTCAGCAGTATGAAACAATTTACGAATACATAGAAGCCCAAAACAGATTTAACCATGCGATGTTTCAATCGCACGATTTACTCATTCGCAATGACTAATATTGCCAGTAGGCTCTCGTGAACATTTCGAGAGATTAGGAATAATCGTTGGTAATCGGTAGACCGATGTGCATTCGTATATTCATACGATTATCATTCCCAATTATGCCCCCTGAGGATTTCTGGCCAAGCTGATGGACAGGTCATTGAGACTGTGCTTATAAGCAAATACGATCATTCTGGATTATCTATGATAAGAAATCTATGTCATCATCATGGTAGTTACTGATGGCTAACGTTGAACGTTACGTGGCTGAACTTAGTTGAAAAAGGTATTTAGAGGCCAATTGAGAGGACATGAAACTCTACCAACTTTTGATGAAAAGTCTAATACACTTTAATCTATCAGATTTTTCATGAAAGAGTTATATCAGACTTAGACATCAGTGCACCAGGCTTAGAAAAGCCTATTACACTCTACTAAATCTGATGATTCACTGTCCTGATCCCGTGAAAGTAAAGTCTATTAAAGTCAAAGAGTCCAAACTGCAAAGTCCTGTGGGAGGTACAGTGTGCACTCGAAACCACGACACCTCTGAGAGTAACATCATTTGCCAGAGAACTGGGCAGTTGGACAAAGTGAATTATAGGATATAACACCCAAGCCCATCACCAATTGAGGACCGTAACCGTATGCAACAATGATCTACGGACAGCCACTTCCAGAGTGTTAGAGAAGCTACGTCTGGTCGGCTTAGCGTGATGGTGAGAGGATATGGCAATAGACGTCCAGCGTTAGATACGGAACAGGAGGACGTTAATTGCCACTACCAATCAGCGAGGTTACGAGCCACTGCCCGGAGCAAAATGGGTCTATGTGTACGGTTCACGATTGGAGGCAAGCCTGGAGAGAATGTCTGGACTTGATGTTCGATTTGAAGGGAGACACCCCTCCGTGATGCTTCTCTGACACTCTGATGGCTCCTGGAAGCTACGCATTGATGACAACCCCCAAACAAAGATGGAGTGCAAGGGGGAAGTTCCAATCGGGACGCAACGAACTGGTGGTTCTTGAGCTACGATGACCTTGGCAAAGGGACACATTATTCACGAGTACCACTCCAGTATTTTTTCGAATTTGCAGCATCTAGACTTTCAGAGTGATCCATTTTGCCAGTGACTGTTGGCAGGTCGTTCAAACGAATTAATCAAGAGTGAGCCAAATGGAGCACGATCTTCGTGTTAAAATGTACTGTGAATAAAGAACTTGAGCCTCAACTGAAATCTCAGTTTCCGGTAGCTAGGCTTATCTTCCTGGTAGAGAATGTTTTTTTCGGATAATCCACTAAGCAGCCCGGGAAGATAGCTAGATATATATCTATGTCGTTGGGCTGCTTGAGACTACCTGGAGAAGGATGAGCCAACGGGTCAAAGTGTTCCTGGCAACAGCAACGGAGCATCACCGTAACATTACTCGTACAGAAGGGGGAGAGACGGTTAAAGCTCTAATAGGTTGCTAATTACAGCGGACCAAGGGAAAACCCTTCGTTTCCCAGGTTACTTGGCTAAACCGCCCTACTGGAGGACTGGTCCCATCCTCTATCTCTTCCTCTCTCTCTCTAGGAAAATAAATTACTCTCTAAAATGCTGATCTTCATCAGATTATAATTCTGGGGAAAGTTCTACCGGAAATTTTCGATTTTCTGGCATGTTATACGTTGTACGCGTTATCATATCCAATCCTCGCTAAAACTAGGGAACCAATGTCTTTTAACGGAGTAGTCCGCGACGAGGTTGTTCCACGGTCCCATGTTTCGATTGAATTAGATTAGAAGCGAGAGCGAGTAATTGCCGATTAATAACGCGAGTTCCAGTAGCAGGGAGCGAAAGAGGGGTAGTTAAGTCGACACAGGGGTGACTCGGGAGACGTATGTGAGCCTGAGCGAAGCGGGTTGTAATTAGGAAGGGAGAGAACGAAACCCATCGACCTCGAAGACCCATCGTCTTCGAAGCAGCCACCATCGAACCCAGAGCGGATGTCGTAGAGAGGAGGAAGTTGAAGATACAAAGTTGAAGGGTGGGTTAGAGACGCGAGAATCTAAGAGCGATCGCATCCATCACTCGACGTATTTGGGGTGATTAAGCCGAAGGATCCATCCTCGTTAAAAGTAAATTGTGAATTTTCGTCATCCGGGATACAACCGGAAGTAGTGTAAGCCTCGTTGATTCAATCACACCCTGAAATGGACAAGTACGAGACAGACAAAATCCGTAATCGTTGACTAGTTATAATCAATCGAAAAATCGGCATACAGCTAACTCTGATCCTCGATTCGTTATTCTCATTCTTCAGCAAACGATCCAACGAGGATTCAACGGAAATATCGAAAAGACTGTACAGCAGATGTTCTCGACAGCATCGAGAATTCGAGAGGTTTTTTTTTCAGGTGCGAAGACAGCGTTGATGGATCGTTGCTGAAGGGTAGTGTTGGATGAAAAGAACGAAAGAGCCTGGCGAAAACGGGTGAAAGACAGAAGTAGATTTATAGTGTCTGAGTTAGTCGGGAATGCTTCTAGCTGGGATTTCCTCAAGAGGGAGAAGAACGAGGATTCCATTGTCATTAGAGGACACCAACCCCCCCCGATCAGCTACTTCTCTCACTCGTGGAGTTACCAATGCTTCTGGTATATCCCAGCGCTAACATTACCGGGAACGCTTTAGACGAGGAAGAGGTTTTTGGGGTTGGGGGATGAGCTAGGTTAACAGGTAAGGCTAGTAAAAGCTCCCAGAGGGTCGCTGACTGGCAAAGCACATTCGAGCTTGGACCTCGTCGAGCTTACTTTCCCGAAGGCCAAAACGCTTTAGGTAGGATTTGATGGGAGATTTACTGTACCGTTGTACATTTCGTTCTTCTTCGGTCTTCCTTCCGTCTCCCCTTTACCCTCTCCACTGTCCTATTCCTATTCCAACCTCTCGTTCTCTCTCTCTCTTTTTCTCATCTTTCTCTACCCCTTCCTCTCTCACTCTCAGAATACGGTGTCTGGCTGTATCGCCGAAGCAACACGCAACGTTACGTTCGGAATGGGACAACTTCCCAGTCTCTCCATTATTGCTTTGATATACCGAGAGATTAGGAGCACATGTTACGTACGCCATATACCCATAATGCATACGGTGATCGTAACTTGCTTCAAGTACCACCGTAAACGGGGATAATTCCACCCAACGTCTCACCTTCCCCCACGTGTACATACATCCATACGTATTTGTATGCATACGCCGATGTTACTTCTGCGATTCGGTGCTCCAAGGGGATAAACCTGCATAACTCGTTATGCATATAGTGAAATAGTGAAATATGAAATTCTACCAACATTTGTGATATATATCTCTGATATCGTACCGAATAATAATAATTGAGACATATTTTTCTCTTTTGTGGAAAACGATGGATACATACCCTTGGAAATTGGACATTTTCGAGGATTGAATTGCCGTTTCGAATTAGCTTGATAAGACGAAGAAATTTCACCACGTTGGTCGTTCTGATTCCGGTTGGAAAAAATCCGCTGCTGAGAAACTTTGCATAGCGTGGTTTCGTGGATCTTGACAGTGTATTGGGTAGCTCGGTATTTAATCTACCCCCGTTATTGAAATCAATTTTTTAAAGGGTTAAGTTACTCCGATGAACCTCATAAGAGGCTTTTTTCAAATTCTTGTCATAGATATTCGAAAGTTTAATCTTTCCTCTTTAATTAAAAATATACTAATCGTCAAACAAACATTGACGAATATTGATCGTGAAAAGTAATTTTAGTTGTTTGGGTCCGGCATTTAGGTATTATCAATTTGAGTTGGCAATAAAACGAACATTTTTCTATTTGATATCACGGAGAGAATAATTTAATTAACTTCAAACGTTATTAATGAAAAACGAAGAAAAATAGAAAATGAAATTTGATACTTTCCTCAAAGTAGGCAAAGGGTCAAATTCTTGGTCGAATGAACCATTCAACGCGAAAAGACTCGTTCATATTTGCGCCCTTTTAGCTCGTGTACTTTCGTTCCCTCTTCCTCTTTCTCTCTCTCTCTCTCTCTCTCTACCCCTTCATTAATTTCAAAGTGCATTCGCACGACGGAAAGCTCCCATTTGTATATATGTGTATATCGTATTCGTGGCACGAGTTCAAGGCTCGAATCCAGTCCGGAGATTTTCAGAGATACCCGGGGATTAGCTCGATTTCACGCTCGAAAAATTGACTTTTTCGGAATTCGGTGAGTACGAATCAGCTTTCAAGTGTTGCCAGTGGTAGCGCAAAATAAAGTGAGGGAACGAGGGATAAAAGGAAAAAAGAAAGAAAGCAAAGAAAAATAAAAAAAGATGGGATAAAAAAATAAATCGGAAGTAAGTTCTATGACTCGAACGAAATGGCTGATACAATCCTCTTCTATACTTTCGTTTGAAACTGGAAAGCGAAAAAAGAAGCGTATCGATTCCGCAATATTTCGTTAATATCCTAATCGGTTTCGTCGGCACTTCGGCAGAATCCTTTCGGAATTCAACGTATCCTATATTACACCAATTTCGAAGAAATTGAATTGTTATTTCCCGATATCCGTTCAATTTTTCGTCCCCTCCTCGTTTTTTATTCGTCTTTTTACGAAATCCTCCGAAATGGAAATTCAGGAAATGTTGAATCTTCGTGCATAGACAAAATACGAGCAACGAAGAAAAATATGAAATAATTAAATTCAATAGCTTGATCGAATATCGTTTTTTTATAAAATTACTGGATAGATAATAGGATTAATAAAATCTTAATTATATTGACATATCCTCTTACTGATATCTATTAATTTAATTAATGGATATTAATAAAATCGTCAAATTCATTGAAAGTTTGAGTAATTATAATTCTTCATGAAACAATAATACATGAAGAATTTTTTAACGTTTCACTTAACAATGAATTTGTTTACATTTTGTATTGTTTTATTAAGATTTTGGATTAATCGATTAATTGGGATAAATTTCAAATAATTGAAATTCAAAAAATTTCAAATAATTAAAATTCCAATAACTTCAAATAATTAAAATTCCAAAAATTTCAAATCATTGAAATTCCAAAAATTTCAAATAATTGAAATTCAACAAATTTAAAATAATTAAAAATAAAAAATTTTCAAATAATTGAGATTCCAAAAATTTCAAATAATAAAAATTGGTACAACTTGACTATCGAGTTATTAATTTACCAACTTTCGCTTGTATTTACTAGAACAGTTACTGGACTAGACCAGCGGATAACCGCGACGGTTGATCAACGTACTTTAAACTGCAATCTCAAACGGATAGCCGGAAATTCAACAAAAAATTTCAACCTGTTTCGTTGATGGGTTGAAAATTTGAAACGATCAGGGGTTAGCCATAGGTCGTGTTTTGTCATCAATCAAAAGACTAATTTCCGAAATAATTAATGATGCATCAATGTTGTCTCTTTCCACGTTGTTTTCGTGGTACTCTCTCTTTCCAAATATCGATCTATCAGCGTTTGGGTTGATTCGCTTAATGAGAATGTATCAGGATTCGTACAGTAACAAACCTCGTCTCGCCTCCTCTCTCTTCCTTTCCCTTTGGATACCCAGTGAAAAAAAATGAGAAAGCAAAAGGACTGGTATGGAACGAATCGAACGTCGGTGTGTTCGCGTTTCATTAATCAGTGCCATTCTCTTCTCCCGAAACCAGAAACGCACAGATGGAGAAACAGTCGTTGTGATAGACAGAATGAGAGAGAAAGAGAAAAAGGCTCGAAAATAGATGACCTCGTTATGGGGTTATCTCAATTGTGATTCTGAAAGTCTCGACTGCGAGAGACTGACAAAAACAAATAAAAAGTAGAAAAATCATTGACTCCAAACTTTTTTTTTACGATTTTCCCTCTTGCAACAATCATGAAGTGAAAAAAAAATTTCCGGCTTTGTTCACGACCCGTAGTTTCACTCAATTTTTTTATTCTATCTTTTTTCTCGATAGGCTGGTTAAAATTGATCATGTGTGGAGTTACACTCGCCAATTGTCAAATATAAAAAAAATGTTCTTCCACAGTGTATTCGTGATCAGCGAAGCTCCCGGATTTTCGCTTTTTCAACCCCATTATTTCTCTCTCCTTTTTCAACTCTTCTCACCTTTATTCGTCGAGCTTCAATGCGCAAATTGTAATGGCACAGAGTACCTAAGAATTCCGTCATCCGTGACGATTATTCAATGTATATCTATATGTAAACTCGATCGTTTCAATCCAGTCTTCTCTCGACTATTTTTCTGCTTTTTCAGTCTATTTTCACTCTCTCTCTCTTGCTCTCTTCTTTCCCCATTTTCTCTCGTACTTCAGGTATCTCCTACTCTTTTACAACGCTATTGATTCGATCGAATAATCCGTTAGGTACGTATTATTTTCCACAAAATAATATGATCCCCTAACGAGCCAACTGACAATGTATAACGCGTACCATTGCCGCTGTAATTATAAATTCGAATGAGGAATTTGCAAGAGTATATGAGATAATAAAATTCGATAAAAGTTTACGATAATCCGCTCCAGAAACACTTATTTTTCCTGGTTTGTAACAGGTTTAAGGGTGATTAAAAGTATTCGTGAAAAGAACGAGAAATGTTTCAATTTCGACGACAAGAGGTGACACGAATAGCAGAATATTCCAAGTGGATGAAGATTTTCCATTAAGTGCTAAATGACGTCCCTGATTTGTTGAGTTGTCGTGAAAGAAGAAACGATAAATCGACCAAAAATTTATCAACACCCTGGTCAAAATTTATGACTTTCGCTACTGAATTAATGGCTTCTCAATTAATTGCAACTGTTTCAATTTTTTATTCAAACTATTAACCCGATATTCGATTTTCTTTTCAATCCAATTTTACTCTGCCATTTGTATTTTTACGATGTATATTTTTGACGAAATACGTTAATGGCGAAAATGACCGAATTATTTAACTTCCACGCGGATTTTACCAGGATTTTTGAAAATCATTGAAATCAAATTTTCCTCTGCCATTTGTATTTTTACGATGTATATTTTTGACGAAATACGTTAATGGCGAAAATGACCGAATTATTTAACTTTCACGCGGATTTTACTAGGATTTTTGAAAATCGTTGAAATCAAATTTTCCTCTGCCATTTGTATTTTTACGATGTATATTTTTGACGAAATACGTTCGTGGCGAAAATCACCGAATTATTTAACTTTCACGCGGATTTTACCAGGATTTTTGAAAACCATTGAAATCAAATTTTCCTCTGCCATTTGTATTTTTACGATGTATATTTTTGACGAAATACGTTCGTGGCGAAAATCACCGAATTATTTAACTTCCACGCGGATTTTACCAGGATTTTTGAAAATCATTGAAATCAAATTTTGCTCGTTAAAATCAATTCGGCTTTGAATTTTTTTTTTTCATGTTAATTCGACATGCGTCAACTTCACCCGCCGAGCAATTTTTGTTGGCAAATCAAAACGTAATGGTCATTCCAATCGATGAACGAATTTATCGTATTGTTAAAGAATCGTGTTTACTTTTTTGTTTGTTTTTTTTCACGCGCATAATCCACACTGCTGCCACTTGTTACCGTTTGTCCATACGCCTGTTTGATTCGTCGTTGTATAGTGCAAAAACGGCAAATTCGGTGGACACAACGACACGAGCTCGCATCACGGTAGCTTGCCTCGTTTTTGTTACTCACTGGTCCGTTGCAAAGCCCCGGAACTTGTTTTGCGATTTGGGAAAATACTGTCGAGCGGTACGCTAACAACGGTACCATGAAAAGCTGGTTGTTACGAGTCTCACAGAAAAGTAATTGTCAGCTTATTGCAACGTTTTATCCAATCACAATTTTTTTTTTAATACGCGAATTCAATGACTGAACGAACGGAGAATGATAAAATTCCCGTGGATTTCGAATACCCGAGCTCTAACGAATTGTAAACATTTTTGATGACTCATCAAACGACTGACTGATTTATTTGTCGCTTGACTAAATAAAAAAAAAATTTCAAATTGCAACGTTCTAACTCCCAATGAATTTCGAAAAGTTCACCATCCTGTTTGTTTGTAAAATATAAATGTTGCATATGGAAACCTAGAAATATTGAATCCGTAGAGTGATGTCGAAAAAACAACAGGAGATCGAAAGGAGTGTTGTAAATAATTCAATTTAAAAATATATTTGTTATAAAAATAATGAAGCTTTCATTCGCGATTTTTTATTGCGCATTACTTTTTGCTTCACCACAGTAATAATTACACTTATTTATGGAAACCTAGAAATATTGAATTCGTAGAGTGATGTCGAAAAAACAACAGGAGATCGAAAGGAGAATTATAAATAATTCGATTTAAAAATATATTTGTTATAAAAATAATGAAGCTTTCATTCGCGATTTTTTATTGCGCATTACTTTTTGCTTCACCACAGTAATAATTACACTTATTCAAAATCAAGAATATTCTTTCACTTCCCGTCGATTATTTTGTTGGAGTTTTCGATCGAAGTTTTGGTGTTATGGTCGATTGTGGATATTGTTATAGAAAATGATACAAAATAGTGTTATGCCAGCGCACATTATTTTTTGTCCATGAACATTTATTTTTATTTAGCGCGATGTTGAGTTTGTTTGGGTTTATTCTGGTTGGTTGGGGTTTGTTTGGGTTTGTTTGTATTTATTTAAATATATTCGGGTTTGTTTGTATTTATTTAAATATATTCGGGTTCGTTTGTATTTATTTAAATATATTCGGGCTTGTTTGGGTTTGGGTTCGGCTTCAGATCGCAATCTGATTCACACTGAGCTAAGCGGTCACCCATCCAAGTATTCTTCTACGTTTCTGAGAATTGCGAAGATTTATCGAAATTCTTCACGCGCAGAGGCTAAAATTGAATTTTCTCGCATCATCGTTTCCGGATATTTGATTCCGGTTCGAGGCTCATCGATCTTCATCCCCAAAGAAATGCCTATTTTTCCAATCAACGCAAGCCCGCATTATCGTGGCAATCTCACGGGACGTTGCGAGGAGTTTGGCATTCGGTTTTAAAAGTCGAAGGGGGTTGAGAAAACGTGTCCCTCGACCCTTAGCCGCGTCACCTCACTTCGGGTGGGCCATCATTAATTTTTAATTGAATCCCGAGCGGTATAAATTAGTCTCGGTGCAACGGTCACATTTTCCAAGCGATGTTCGTCGAGTCTGGTTGAGACCTGGTCGGGGATGAAAATAGGGGTGAGAAAGTAGGTTTGCCGGTAGGGGACGGAAAATACCGAGTGGCCCGAAAGCTCCAAGTGAATTCAAGGGGATTGAGAAGTCGTTTTCGACGAGCCAAGCCTTGCCACCCCCAATCCAGGCATCCCTGTACGACCCTTCGACGCTCCGATTGATTATTCAATTATCGAGATCGATTCGTCGAGTTCGAGAGCCAGGAAATAGGCGAAAACTTCACTTCCAGGCTGAGATCAACGATGAGAGTTGTCCTGGGTCGTAGGATCACCAAAACCCATGTGCCCAATTTATTTTGTTTTTTTTTGTTGTTGTTTTTTGTATTCCTTCATTGCTACAGCCTTCTACCCGATATATTTCTTGCGAACGTTCAAACGATTGCTCTGACGAAATTCCTTTTCGAATTTCCTCGTCGTTAATTTTCTCCTCGCTGATTAATTCCTACCCTCTGAATTCCCAAGATTTACGCCTATTTCTCCCTTCGAAACTGTACGATTCTTGTTCAATGAAAACAAGAAAATATCGCTGGCGATCGGAAAAAATATCGTTTGCTTTTTATCCTCTTTTGACCTTGGAGAAAATCGTGACGATTTAAGAACAGCAAAACAAAAAACGATGGCTGTAAGGGATAAAAGGAAATCGGCGAAACAAGGTAAAAGCTGTCATCCTCAGTCACACTAAATAGAACGGGATAGGGACTACGAAGCCTATCGGATTACCGACCCAAACCATCGACCATCACTGGACGTGCTCCCAACAATTCGACAGGTTTTTGCAAAGGCGCTTTTGGCTTTCACGTCACGGCTCTACGTCACCGGCAATGGAAATATACGGACCGCTTAATTGCCAATCCGACTGCACCCTCAATGCTTTTTCTCACCCCCGTGGAAACACCATCCCTCACGTTACGTTTGATCATTGCATTTTACCATTTCATTAATTTCCTCGTTCCTTTCCACCCAACAAAAGGGGCAAATAAACCCCGGTCGACTTTACTCCTATTTTCTCGTTTCGTGATGTACTGATTTCCTTAATTGCTTTTATGTTGCAGGTAAGGAATTATCTATCCTGACATTCTTCGAAATTCGTGAGTCACTTTGTGTTTTTGTTATTTCATTTTTTTTTTGACAAATTTATATTTGTATTTTATAATTAAGGCATATTTGGATGGATGTTTTGAAAAATCGATAAAATTCTTTAATACCTGACAAAATTACGATAACTTTTATGGAATCATAATATGTTAATTATTTTTCAATTTTTCACTATATAATTTAGTAATGATTACAAAACGAATGAAACTTAATCATCGGAAATTATGAAAATATAATATCATCAAGGTTTAATATTAAGCGATTAATTAGGCTAATTTTCAAATGAGTAGATTGCGTAGTCGGGTTTAGTAATACATTTTTGAAGTATCAATTAATAATTGTCAGTAAGTCAATTTATTATTAAAAAGCAATATATATCGAGTTTGTTTCGGTAATTATTGTTAATTAAAAGATTATCCAAACGTTTAAAGAGCTCAAGTTTAAAAAGTAAGTTTTTTTCGTTGGACAGTTATCACAGATGTACAATCAGTGACAAAACCATAGTTAGACACATGTCAATATCAGTCCATTTTATTTCGATTACAATCGAAACCGAAATATTACTATTTCCAAATATTAATTTACTATAAAATCAGCTTTTTCTAAGGACGAACATACGACACGATTTCGACTTGTAAATCCACGATTCTGCCATTTTGGTTAAAAATTTTTACCTGACCTTCTATTCGGTCACCTTCAATTGCACCATCGAAAAAAAAAATAATCCAAACTTCAATTCATGAAAAATCGTATATTTTTATTTATCGCTGTGTCATCATCAGGAATCGACACTAGTCAGCTTTCTCGTCATGGCGCCCACGACGAGGAGCAAACTCGTCTCGTATAAATCGTTAAAAAAACGAACGGTTTTTTTTTTTCGTTTCCCCTATTTTTTCATCCCCCAATGTACTTTTCTCGGTTTTTTTACCATCGACAAAATGGGCTGGGGTAGGACGACAAAAACCATTCTGTAGATGGCGTTGATGGCGAAAAGAATTTTTTTTTTTCGAATCAGCAACGCACCATTTCTTCCCAGTCCGGTGACCCGCATTCTCCGTGTACTTTCCCTTATCCCTGCAACCCTCCCAACCCTCGCGTTTCCGCTTTCTCGGAAACCTTCGGTTCTCGATATCACAAGATGCCAGCGGATTGTTCCGCACGCGCGTGTCCCAGAAATTCAAGATGACACGAAAGAAAAGAGAAGGGAGATGATCTCTTCTGCTCTTTCATTCGCTACTTTTCTCTCCCCTCTGTCCCCTCCAACCCTGTATACACTCTTCTCCAGTCCCCTTTTTTTTTCACGGTGATTTCCTATCTGCAACGAGTATCCCGACTCTGAAATCACGAAACCCTCCAACCCTTCGAGATAGCGACTCACCAGGGACTTTTTTCCTAGAGGATTGTCCAATTTCGAAAAAAAACAGTCGAACTTTCTCTTCCACTTGTTCTCCCTATTTCCTTCGGCCAATTCACTATTTTCATCCCTCGACCCTCAGATATGAAACAGACAACGTCCTCTTCCTCTCATTCGTACTTTGCTTCCTTATTTCCTGAGCGAAAAAGTTTTTTTTTTCATTGAACTTACCAGCTTTTTGCACGCAGGATAAAATTCGTCTTTTATTTAATACTTTCTTACATTTTTTTCATAAACCGTTCTTTTTTTTCATTGTACCAGCTTTTTTTGGTTTGAGGAAAAAAATGATTTTTATAGTGAATACGTTTTTACATTTTTTTATAAATCGATCTAATTTTCTTTTTTTTTCATTATGCCAGATCTTTTAGTTTGAGGAACAAATGATTTTTGATTGAATACGTTTTTACATTTTTTCATAAACTTATCTTACATTTTTTTTAAATTATTCTAGCTCCTTTCAGTGTGAGGCAAAAATGATTTTTTATTGAATACGTTCTTTCATTTTTTTATAAACGGATCTTATATTTTTTTATTATACTAGCTCTTTTCGGTTTGAGGGAAAAATGATTTTTTATTGAATACGTTCTTACATTTTTTTATAAACGGATCTTATATTTTTTTATTATACCAGCTCTTTTCAGTTTGTGGAAAAAATGATTTTTTATTGAATACGATCTGACATTTTTTCATAATTTATTGAGGAAATGCCTCCTTCGTTTCCAATCCGATTTTAGAATAATTCGACGAATTATCGGTCGTCGCAAGCTCTGGTAAATTACAGTCTAGATATGTCACTCTCGTCCCCTGATATGATCAAACCTGACGGATCGTTCTCTCGGATAATTATTTTTTCTCTATTTTTTTCCGCCTTAGCCTCCTCTCTCACTCCATACTCGATGAATATCGACAAGTTACATAACTCAAGGAGCGCCAAATTGACGGAAACGATACCGGGAAACATTAATATAGACGATGAGAATATTGCATGAAAAAAAGTGTACAAATATTTCTTTCAAAAAATTAAAACATGAAACAAAACATATTTGAAAAAAACAAATTTCTATAATTATTTCTCCCATAAAAAAAAATCATTAAAAAACCCATAATTTTCGAGCTTGTAAATGGTCTTCCTGTCTCAAGCTAATAGTCACATCTACGACGAAAACAGTTGATTCTACAATTTAACTCTCTGTATATTGCTATTGAAAGTTACAAAAAAAAATAATACTTTCAAGACCATATGGTCGCTGTAGAATGAATACCTCGTAAGTCAAAAAAGTTTTTTCTTTTTTTAGTAACAACGTAATGAAAACCACGTATTTACCTCGGCCAAACCTCGAACCCAATAAATAACTACTAGTGCCATCTATGGAATAAAACGGAAACCTCGTATTCACAACTCGTCGGCCATTTTGCATTCACAAGTGAGATAACCTCCATCTGGTATAATCCAGCTATTTAAGGGGTCTGTTAATACTTTAAATAATTCCTTTTTATCATTAAAAAAATTGAACAAAACCACAAAATATTTTGAACATTGACGAAATTAACAGTATTTTTTTGTTGTTTCCTGTAAAGTTTTGGATCTCTGGACATACGATGATATGCTTTCCTACAAAATACCACCGGACGTAGAGGCAGTTATCATTACAAATATTTCATAAATACTTGGTGAAGTAACGCGCTTAGGTGATGGGTTGGAACGCGTTGGAATGTGACTTGGGTGTTCGTGTTATTCGTGCTCTTCTCTACCCAGCTGAGAGAAGTAGCTGAAGCAAGAGAGAGAGGGAGCTACGAGACGCGAGATGGAAATACAATATGTGCATGTGCACAGGTGAGAGGCAAAGAGAGAGAGAGAGAGAAAAACGATGAGAATTTGTACGAACCTTACTCACTCGAGCATTCATGGAATAGCTTAGCGAGCACGGGCGTTATTCGTGCTATGCCACGTTACACGTACATATCCAGCTGACAATTAAAAGGGCACATCCAAAACCACGTGAGAAACGGATGCTGGCTCCATGTGATTCTCGCACTATCCATGTGTGCAAAATCCAGTAGGCAAAGCCTCCACATCGCAACAGTTGGCATTCGACTCCGGGGATCTATATCTCATCGTTGAAAATGAAAAAAGAAAGGGGAAAGAGGAAACCCTTTTTCCTGGATCCTAGCTGAAACAGTTTTCTCGTGCTTTTCCTTGCTCAGAAAAATTCCCCGAGTGACCAGACATGTCCTATGTCCTATCCTACGTTTATTAAAAAAACACGTGATCTGTAGAAATGAGGGTCGAAGGGATGAAAAATGCACATATTTTTTATCAGTAGATATATTTGTATAGCGTGTGGCGTAAATAGTGGTCCACCGATATACCAGATAGCTAACGATAACATATTATTATTTTAATTTTTTTTTTTTCAAACGTTTCAAAAAATAAAATTTCGTGAAAAATTATTGTTTTTTTATAGATTGTATTTTATTAACGCCACATCCATTTACCACGATTGAAAGATACGAAATAACGAAAGAAAAATAAAAAATAATAATTATTGTTGAAAATACAGCCAAACTTGTTACGAAACATTATAAATTCGTCAAAAAAAAATAAAAAATAATTTTTTTTAAACCCTTTGATAAAAATAGTTAAAATTATAATATGTTATACTTAACTGTCTGGTAAATTGAATCCTTAACGGTTGACCACTTCTTACGCTACACCCTGTATACGAACATGTCGCGTCCACCGAAAGGAAGAAATTGCGCGAATCGAAACGAGTCCACGTCAGACTCCCAAATGGGAACTGTTCGATCGATTGATTCCACGTGCAATTTCGGAAAGGTCACAGAGATATGGTTTTCGTCGTGTACAGGGACGAGTATAAAATTAGATTTACAATATGGATGAGTATTTACATCAGGTATTTTTGAAGACTGCGAACTCATCGCTGCTGAATTAATATTTCAGTAACACGGAAACATTTCTATATCGTAATGGGGAAAAAAAAAAACGTTCGACGAAAATACGAAAATTCATGGCTCGGAGATTATCCTTGCGTAGCGTTATTTTTATAAAGCTCCGATAAAAAATGTATATATGACAATGAGGAAGTTCTATTCGTTCAACCCTATCAGAGTAATTAACAGAATAATTATAAACCGATAAAACTTGGATTCATCTTGATTTTCACGTAACCCAAAAATGGATGTTCCTTCGACCCTAATTTTCCGTATTTCCGGACGTTTCGATTCGTAGTCAATTTTTCACCGTGACAATCAGGAGAGACCAATTAATAAATGGATCATTAGATGGTACGAGATTGAAGTTCGCCAAGTTGCAGCGCAACGAAAATAATTATTTTTCAATTTCTCTATTTTCTTTTCCACCGAAATCGTAAATAAATATACCTCAATAATTATTCGAATTTTTGTCGTGATAATTTATAATGCAAATGGGTCGTTCTTCTTTTTAACCTACAATAGTCTGTCCTTCGTCTTATTATGGCATCTCGTTGGAGTATTGATATTTACGGTTTTTTAATTCGTTTC